>SJYC01096598.1:0-18294 GCA_006408675.1 Madoqua kirkii
TGCTATATTTTCAGTTCAGTCACCCAGTTGTGTCTGACTCTGTGATCCCATGGACTGCAGCACAACAAGCTTTCCTGTCCATCACCAACTCTTGGAGCTTACTCAGACTCATGTCCATCGAGTCAGTGATGCCATCCAACTATATCATCCTCTGTCATCCCCTTCTCCTCCTGCCTTCAGTCTTTCCCAACATCAAGGTCTTTTCAAATGAGTCAGTTCTTCGCATCAGGTAGCCAAAGTATTGGAGTTTCAGCTTCAGCATCAGTCCTTCCAGTGAATATTCAGGACTGATTTCCTTTAGGATGGACTGGTTGGATCTCCTTGCAGTCCAAGAGACTCTGAAGAGTCTTCTCCAACACCACAGCTCAAAAATATCACTTCTTCTGCACTCAGGTTTCTTTATTGTCCAACTCTCACATCCATACATGACCACTGGAAAAACCATAGCCTTGACTAGACAGACCTTTGTTGGCAAAATAATGTCTGCTTTTTAATGCTGTCTAAGTTGGTCATAGCGTTCCTTCCAAGAAGCAAGTGTCTTTTAATTTCATGGCTGCAGTCACCATCTACAGTGATTTTGGAGCCCAAGGAAATAAAGTCTGTCACTATTTCCATTGTTTCCTCATCTATTTGCCATGAAGTGATGGGACCAGATGCCATGATCTTAGTTTTCTAAATGTTGAGCTTTAAGCCAACTCTTTCACTCTCCTCTTTCATTTTCATCAAGAGGCTATTCAGTTTTTCTTCACTTTCTGCTATAAGAGTGGTGTCATCTGCATAGCTGAGGTTATTGATATTTCTCCTGGCAGTCTTGATACCAGCTTATGCTTCATCCAGCGCAGCATTTTGCATGATGTACTCTGCATAGAAGTTAAAGCAGGGTGACAATATACAGTCTTGATGTACTCCTTTCCCAATTTGGAACCAGTCTGTTGTTCCATACTTTATTTTGGGCTTCCTTGGTGGCTCAGAGGTTAAAGCATCTGCTTGCAATGCAGGAGACCTGGGTTCAGTCCCTGGGTCAGGAAGATCCCCTGGAGAAGGAAATGGCAACCGAATCCAATATTCTTGCCTGGAGAATCCCATGGATAGAGGAGCCTGGCGGGTTGCAAAGAGTTGGACACGACTGAGCAACTTTATTTTAGTCGAACATGACTGATGCTTTATTTTAGTGCTATCAAATGAATGGACAGAAGAAAGCTCAGCTCATCAACAGTCACAGAATTCCATGGAGCCCTTAGTAAGTCCAGCAATTTGATACTGATAAAATGATGTCAACTCTTCCTCTTCCAGTTTAGGGAACACCTCCTCCCCATCCCCCAGGAGATTTGGCACACTGGTAGGTATTTGGACTCTCAGGGTCAAGACTCTTGATATATTATTGTAATATATCAGAGAGCCAGTCAGGCAATGGAGAATTTCTACTGTACCCCAACTTGCCCTAGGGAATCTATACAACAAAAACATGGATGTTTCTTTAAGTCATGGGATATTTCTATTCTTTAGAAAAGCAGTGGTCCAGGTGTGTGGCCCACTTTCCTTGTGTTGAACCTGCCTCACCCGATTCAGTTTCCATTCTGAGCAGTTTGAAGTCCCTCTTTGGACAATTTGAGTGCAGATAATGATTCCAATTGGTTTCCTTTGAGTTTCTGGGAATGCTACTTAAAGTGGATCGCTGTTGGTTCAGAAAGCCATACTATAACTCCTGTGCCTCTGGTAGGATGAGTCATACCCATTCATTTATTCCACAAGTGTTTGTTGAGCATGGTCTATACAGCAGCTTGTGTTCTAATGACTGAGACACTGAGCCCTCAAGGGGCTGCTGGTCACATAGGAAATGAAAGACATAGACCAGTGAACAAATACGTATTAACACGCTCAGTGGTGATGAATGCTAGATCATTATAAAGAGTAAGCGTGAGAGAGAGAAACAGAGTGGTGGTGCTGTCACTGTGAAAATTTCGTATTATGTTGGTAGGGAAGCAGTCTCCTCCCCCAGCCATTTTGGCACCAAATGGGACTGGTATTGTGGAATACAGTTCTTTCATGGCTGCGGGGGGATGGTTTCAGGATGATTCTCATAAGGAGCACTCAACGTCGATCTCTCGTGTGTGTAGTTCACAGTAGGTTTCTTGCTCCTATGAGCATCCAAAGCCACCACTGATCTAACAGGAGGTGGACCTCAGGCAGTAATGCCAGTGATCTGCAGAGGCTGTGAATACAGATGAAGCTTCACTGGCTCACTCTCTGCTCCCATCCTGCTATGTGGCCGGGTTCCTGACAGGCCACAGACTGCTATTGGGTCTGTGGCTGGGGCTTAGGGACAGACCCCTGATGCAGATTTTTTCAGAGAGCAGATGCCTGAAGGAAGTAAGTGACAGAGATATACAGGGGAAGGGCAGTTCAGCAGAGGTAGTGTAACATGCCCAAATGTGCAAGGAATTCAGTGTGACTGGAGCCAGGATGCAGGAAGGGTGAATGAGGAGCTCAGGGAAGAGGTTCAGTGCAATGTCATGAAGGTAAAGATATGAGATTTTTCTCTAAGGGCAGTGGGGAGTCATGGAGGGTGTTGAACCAGAGGAAGTGATGAGATTGGATTTCTGTTTTATTTATTTTATTTATTTATTTTTTGTCTCTTCATTTTTTAAAAAATTTAATACTTTACTCTATTTTGCAGTACTGTATTGGTTCTGCCATACATTGACATGAGTCAGCCACAGGTGTACACGATCTCCCCATGCTAAAGCCCCCTCCCACCTCCCTTCCCCCCCCATCTCCCCGGATCATCCTGTACACCAGCCCCAAGCATCCCGTATTCTGTATTGAACATAGACTGGCGCTTCATCTCCCATAGGATTGTATACATGTTTTGTTGCCATTCTCCCAGATCATCCCACCCTCTCCCTCTCCCTCTGAATTTCTGTTTTAAAAGAACTAGGCTTAGAAAGTTGGTATCAAGAGTAGAGGCGGACATAGAAGCCAGTTCCCCACCATCTCACCCCTCTTTTCTTTGTCCTGGAATAAGAAACTAAGATGCAGTTGTTTCCACCCTCTACCTCTCACTCAGGCAATTTTTAGGCATCAGTCTACCTAAATGGGCAGAAGAATGTCCATTTAGTTGTTCAGTTCATTCTGTGTGCTTTGGGAATAGCTCAGGTGTTAAAACCAATTTGTGACAATTCTGTGTTTTCTACATCAAAAGCCGTTCCCCACCATCTCACCCCTCTTTTCTTTGTCCTGGAATAAGAAACTAAGATGCAGTTGTTTCCACCCTCTACCTCTCACTCAGGCAATTTTTAGGCATCAGTCTACCTAAATGGGCAGAAGAATGTCCATTTAGTTGTTCAGTTCATTCTGTGTGCTTTGGGAATAGCTCAGGTGTTAAAACCAATTTGTGACAATTCTGTGTTTTCTACATCAATTATATCTCTGCAGGTCCATTTTGCTACCAAAATAAATAAATAGATAAACAAATAAATGGGTGGAGGCCAACAGACCACTTATGAAGCTCCCCCAGTGATCCAGGGGAGACATGATTATTTTGAAGCTGGAGCATGGTTTGCTGATTGATCTGATAAAGGGTATAAGGAGAAGGTGGGATCAGGGATGAGTCCAGTTGTAGGCTTTAGGGATTATCTTAGTCTGCTTGGGAAGCTATAATAGAATTCCATGGACTGGGTAGCTTATAAACCACAGGAATTTGTCTCTTTTAGGTCTAGAGTCTGGAAGTCCAAGATCAAGATGCTGGCGGATGTGGTGTGTGGTGAGGTCCTGCTTTCTAGGTGGTTGTCTTTGTGATGTGTCCTCTTTTGGTGGAAGTGGAGCGGGAGCTCTCCAGGGTCTTGTCTCTAAGAACTGTAATTCCAGTCATTGGGATACTAACTGTCATGACCTAATCACCTCTTCAAGGCCCTGCCTCCACATACTGTCATATTGGTGATTTGATTTCAACATGTCAATTTTCATGGGGACACAAGCATCCAGACTATAGCAACAGTTTAAAAGAAAAGATACACCATCTACCCAGATGGGGAGGCTTGCAGGAGGACGAGCTATGCAGTAGGGAACTAAGTCTTAGGTTTAGACGTAACAATTCTTGGACTTGAGCAAGTGGAGCCCCTGCCTGGGGCCTCATGCCTCCGTGGGCCACTGCATCGGCATAACTTCTGCAGAAATGTCTAAGCCCCACTCCACTGTTTTCATTTTTCACAGTTTATTTCATTGCCTTATATTTTGAGTATCCCAAATGATGCAGTTTCTGAAAATCATGACAGATTTGAGGTAACAAAGCTTGTCCATTCCATTACCTAGAGTAGCATTGAGAGTAGTCAGCATCCTCCGAGAATAATGACAAAATAAGTAATTTAGTTACTTTAAAGCATTGTGAAGTCTCTTTTGCACACGGGCATGGGTCCACTTGAACCTTACGCTGAGGTTTGAATGTCTAACCATTCATCTGCAGGCTCTGATTCCACAAAAAGATCTACATTGTAAAGATGTAGATCTCCTGTAACCCCAAACCACTCTAAAGAATTGCAATGAAGTTACCTGGAGTGAAAAAAGAAATTAAAATCTAGCTTATGAGGAAGATGAGGGCTTTTGGGGCACTCTTGTTTCTGAGTATGCAATGCCATAATCAGAATTATTCATGTATTTAATTTGCCTTTTAAGTTCATATTTTTTCCGTGAAAATATTTCCACGTAAATAGCTGTGACGGTTGTGCTCATTTGTGGCACCACGATGCCAGGTTTTTGAACATGAGCTCTTATTTACCCTCATGATGAAGTGAGTGCCCCTCTGTTGCCTCTTAAAGGTTCAAACTGAAGTTGATGTTGCCAAGTGGAACAGGATGGGTGGAGCTGGTTGTGTCAGCACTGGAGGTGGAGGAAATTGTTGGCAGGCTCCAGAAAGGGATAATGTCTCCAAAGTGTTTGGAGCTCCTTGCTGAAAAGACCTTGAATGATTTCCATGTATTATTTGGATTGCATAAGGTAATCTGTTCTGCTATCAACAATGAGTTGTTTCATTGCACATTTCAAGCAAAGTAGGACCATTTCAAAATGATAAATGGAATTATTTTAATCCATCCTGTCTTTCAAAGTATTAGAAAATACTTTCCACCTAAATAGGAAGGAAATCCAAAAAAAGAGGGGATAAATATATATATATGTGTGTGTGCATATATATTCATATATATAAAATATACAGCTGTATGTATATAGCTGATTCACTTTGCTGTACAGTAGAAACTGACACACCATTATCAAGCAACTATACTCCAATAAAATTAGTAATAAAAGATACTTTTCATGTCATTAAGTTAGCCTTAAGAAGGCAAGTGATAACATTGATAGGTGTTAACCCTTAATGAAGCACTCTATGAAATGCTTTATATTTATACCCTCACTTAATTTTCAAAGAACAAAAGGCCAAGTGCCACTGGATGCAGAGAAGACTTCCCACTTTAAATAGAGGAAAATGAAGAGGAGCAATTCAATGATTTCCTCAGATCTGAGCATTGGCACAGGGTAGAACCAAGGGGTTGCCTCCAGGATTTTTTGCCACCCTGACAGCTGGCTTCTTACACCTTGGTTTGTAAGGGACTTCTAAGATTTGCTTCCAAAGTGGTGTTAGAAACAAAGCTGCTGGAGTAACTAGGGCTTTATTTTAAGAAAGTTATCACTAGAGTAACACTTCTTTTATTTATCAATTTTTTTAAAATGTATTTTTATTTTATTTTACTTTACAATACTGTATTGGTTTTGCCATACATTGACATGAATCCGCCACGGGTGCATACAAGCTCCTGATCTTGAACCCCTCTCCCACCTCCCACGTGATATCATCTCTCTGGATCATCCCCGTGCACCAGCCCCAAGCATCCTGTATCCTGTATCGAATATAGACTGGTGCTCCGTTTCTTACATGATAGTATACATGTTTCAATGCTATTCTCCCAAATCATCCCACCCTATCCCTCTCCCTCAGAGTCCAAAAATCTGTTCTATACATCTGTGTCTCTTTTGCTGTCTCCCATACAGGATCATCATTACCATCTTTCTAAATTTCATATATATGTGTTAGTATACTATATTGGTGTTTTTCTTTCTGGCTTACTTCACTCTGTATAATTGGCTTAAAGCTAATTTACATCTCCAAGTGGACATTCTTTTCTTTGATCAAATTCCGTCTAGTATAGGGTCTTAAATTAATGATGAATCAATGAACAAAAAAAGATTGTCTGTACCTTCTAAGAGTCTAATGGCTACTACAGGTACAGCGGTTCCCTTGGCTCTGCCACAACTCTGTATAGCTAGCATGCTCTCCATTTCACAGATTAGTCAATGAAGTATTTAGTGGTGAGAGGAACATTCCTACTGCACCAGGGATGGCAAATAGATTTTTTGTCTTGGGTACTGGGTTCAATCATTGATAACAATGAGTGCCTGGAGCTGGATTGTGATACCTGCCTGGGTAGTAGCACCTAACTGATGGTCTTTACCAGGATCAGAGATACTGGAAGAGATTGCTATATTGTGAAGCTCGGAGCCCATAGCTGGACTCACAGTGAGAAACTGCCAAGTCTGATTACTCTTTCCCACCCTGACTCTGAAATGGAGGAGTGATCATATTCATGCCTGACATTTTAAGCCAATGCAGTGTCATGTGGAGGTGGGTTTTCGATGGTATTCATCAGACTATATGACTCTTCGAGTTCAGCACTGAGAATTCATCAATCATTTTTATTTTGTTTTGTTTGCTTTTGGATGGCTGCATTAAAAAAAAAAACCACCAAAATCTTCTGAATAACTTTTATAATTGAGTAGCCTTTCATACTGTTGGAATTGTGATTAACTCTTCATTGACGCCATGGGTCTGCGTGATGTTCTAAAGAATGTCCAAATAGTCCTGATCCTTTGAAATATATTATGCCAGATGGCAGGAGCTTTCTTACAGCCCTGGGAAAATTCTATAAATGTCTAATCTTGTTTGTCCCAAACAAGTAAATATTTATTTTCTCCTTTTTAATCAGGTATAGACAAGAACCCACTCTTCTGATCAATGGCTACATGCATATTTCTCAGGCAGTGTTTTTGGTTTTGCGAAGATACCTCTATTGGCGTGATTCAGGTTGAGTTTGGTAGTCCACTGTCAACCTTCAAAATCTTCACATCTTTCTGGTTTTGATAGATGCTGTAGTAGTGATTAAAGAGGGTTTATCAGAGAGCAGAAAAGTGGTTGTCATGGGCTAGAAGGTGGGGGAACTAAGAAGATGTTGGTAGAGAGTACATACTTTCAGTTATAAGATGAATAGAGTCTGAAGATCTAATGTTTAATGTATGACATGGTGACTGTAGTCGGTAACATTGTGTTGTGTAATAGGAATTTGTTCAGAGGATAGCACTTAAATATTCTTAGCAAAAAGGGGAGCAAACATGAAATGATGGATGTTTTATGTAACTTGATGGAGGAAATCCTTTCTCAATGTGTAAGTACAGCAATCATCACAGTTTAAACTTTAATGTCTGAAAATGTTAAACCTCAGTAAAGCTGAAAAAATCAGTGAGTTTGTGATGGAGTCATCACTTCTGTGTCTTTTTTATTTAGGTACTTGAGGATGGCAATAATCTCTGCCATTTCTCCAGTTCTCCTAAAATGCTTTTTGTTCTTTTCTTTCCTTTCCATTTTCGTTTTCTTCTCTATTTTTCCCTTCCCCCTAACTTTCCCTTCTTCCTTCCTCCCTCCCTTTCATCCTGTCTTGGCTGAATAGGAGGAATGAATAATTTCAGAGGTTTCCACTTGCCCTTTTGATATGATGAAAGCAAACCGCATCATAGGTCTTTACACTATAGAACAAGGAATAAATGTATGATTCGGGATGTTCCAACTATCCGCTGCATCTGTCCTAATTATACGTTCAGGGACTGGAAATGACCATGAGGACCAGGGGCCCAGGGCTCCTTTTGTTACGTTGTCCCTCTGCTCTGCATTCTAACAAGGGCATAATGACATTTTGGGTCCCAAGGATCATGTCAACTTGTACCTTATGTCCAGGAAACTGAAATGTTTGGTCTCACCTTCTCACAGTGTGATGGTTTGGTTACCAAGTTGTGTTCGACTCTTTGTGACCCCATGGGCTCTCGTCCACCAGGCTCCTCTGTCTCTAAGATTTTCTAGGCAAGAATACAGGAGTGGGTTGCCATTCCTTTTCCAGCAGATCTTGCCCACCCAGGGGTCAAACCTGGGTCTCCTGCATTGCAGACAGATTCTTTACCAACTGAGCCACTAGGGAAGAAGCAATGCACATTTACTCAAATAAGTGACTGTAGGTCCCTTTGGGAAGCATCAATTGCTGTAGAAGTACAGGATCTGGAAATCTGGATTTTTCTTCAGGCAGTTGGTTTTTGGTCTGAAAATTGGCCCAGATATGGCACCTAGGCAAAGGGCTTTCTATGGAGGCAGCTAATGTAAGCTAACTGGTCAGCCACATCATCAATATGTTTCAGATGTGTAGATAAACCTGCTTGAACCTGAAGACATTTTCAGGTCCAGAAAATGTCTTCAGGAAATGGTATTCTGGATGCCTGTATTGTGCACCGTAACAGGCCTCCAGCAGTATTTCTCATCTCTGTTCACTAGATGCCAGCAGTGCCTGGCGATTCTGACCATCAGACATGTTTCCAGACATGCCCTTGCAGGGCAGAAACCCCACTGAGAAGCAGTACATCTCTTAATAATCTTTAATCATTGCTGCAGGCTTCCATGGAGGGTTCACATTTCAACTGTCTCCATTGATGAGAACCAACTGAAAATAACCAGCAGATAACCAGCATAGTAGCCCCCAAATCCCATTTTAGAGACTGCCTCCCCAGCTCACTTCTGGTACCAAATTCCTTAGGTCTGGTTCTCAGTAAACAGAGTCTTGATGAAGATGTGTGTGTAGGAGGTTGTGTCCTGGATTCTGTACCTGTGGGGAAGTCAGGGAAGTAGGACCAACAGGGGGAGGCCCGACTCCATTCCACAGGCATCTGCTAAGCTGAGCTGTCCTCCTTAAACAAAGAGGCTTCTTTTATGTACTGCATCGACCCCTCAGGGGATGGTCGTGGGGAGTGGACACCACTGCGGATAAGGGGGCTTTCTTTAGTTGAGGGCAGCTCCTGAGAAAGGGCCCAGTGACATGTCATCAACTGCTAGACCTGTGGGCTTCCCCAGTGGCTCAGCAGGTAAAGAATCTGCCTGCAGTGCAGGAGACAGAGGAGGCACAAGTTCGATCCCTGGGTTGGGAAGTTCTGGAGAAGGAAGCAGCAATTCACTCCAGTATTCTTGCCTGAAAAATCCTATGAACAGAGGAGCCTGGCAGGCTACAGTCCAAAGGGTCGCAAAGCTTCTAGCTTGTGGGAGTGTCTCACTCCTGAAAAGGGTATCTGAGCAGCACAACAGAACATCCGTTAATAACAGAAATAAAAATTTCATAAAATAGGTAAGCACTGAGAACCTACTGTATCACTCAGTACTCTGTGGTGACCTAAATGGGAAGGAAATCCCAAAAGAGAGGAGATATGTGTATACATACAGCTGATTCTCTTTGCTCTACAGTAGAAACTAATGTATAGCAGCTATATTTCAATAAAAAATAATTAAAAAATAAAAATGTCCAAAGCTACAGACTTTACCTAACTTCATGATCGCATGGTAGTTTCATCCATTTCTTATTCTGCCACCTTGAGCACACGATAGTTTAACAAATATCAGAAACTTTTTATACATCATGAGGGCTGAGACTCCACAGTTTACCAATTAGATCGCCAGTTTGGGTGCTAGTGCATTTAACCATGCCAATGCTCATGCATTCCGACTGATTTTTCCCAATTAGAAAGTGCATATTACATGGGGGAGTGTTTTGATGAAGAGGCTTCGTTAAGATCTGAAAATTATTCAGAGTCTAAATGGATTTTGTAGATGGCTGAACAGTATATATTTTTTTTAACCTTAAAAATGGGTAATACTTTTTTAAATGAACTTTTATTGGAGTCTAGTTGCCTCACAATGTTGTGTTAGTTTATACTTAAAAAAATGAATTGGACATACATATACATATATCTCTCCCTTTTTGACTCCCTTAAAATAGATAACTGTTGAGAACATACTGTGTAGCACAGGGAACTCTACTGAATGCACTGTGAATAGTATTACTGAACTTAACAAAGATCATTATAAAGCTGAAAACTCATGCTGTATCCATGATATGATTTGTGGTTTGTTATTGTAATATAACCAACATAGTATAAGTGAAGTTATGTAAAGTAATGTAATTGTTCTTTGTCAGTAATAACAATCCAAATTTAAATAACTACTTAGAACAATGAATTGTGTCTTCTTAAATAAATAATAAGCTAAGCTTCCCCAGCAGAAGTGCTGCTATACCACTTGGGAGTATAAACTCTAAAACTTTTGCAAAATTATATATCCCAATAGTTTTTTATGAACGTTGTGGTTGTAAGGTCAAGCTGCTTGTATAACTAGCTTAATATAGTTAGTTGTATTTTTAAACTCCTGTTTTCAGAAGTTTATTCAAAATATTTCCATGATGAAGCTTGGTATATTCTATGACATATTACATTTTATTCTCTGAGATTCAGACTTTCTAAAAATATACATATATTTTCAATCAATTTGACTGCTTTTGTGTTTGCAAAAAGCAAAATAATCTTAATGGTTTCATGAAAGTTTTATTAGTGAAGACCTTGAGGAAAAGGAAACTTTTTATACTTACAGTATTTCAATTCAGTTTTTTTTAAATTTTCTAATTAACACTTCTATTACTATCCTAAACTTCAGTGATACTGATAATAGTGACGAAAAGTCTATAATTATAATGGCAAATTTTCCATACTTTATTTCATCTGATTCTTTTCTTTTAACTTAAAAAATATTTATTTTTAATTGGAGGATAATTGCTTTACAGTACTGTGTTCATTTCTGCCACACAAAAGCATGAACCAGCCGTAGTATACGTATGTCCCCTCCCTCTTGAAACCCCCTGATCTCCTTCTCCATCCCACCCTCTAGATCGTCACAGTGCGCTGGGTTTGAGCTCTGCATCACACAGCGAAGCCCCCTGGCCGTTTATTCGGCATATGTAATGTGTATGTCTCCGGGCTGCTCTCTCCGTCCGTCCACCCTCTCCTTCCCCCACTGTGTCCACAAGTCTGTGCAGTGTGTCTGTGTTTCCGTTGCTGCCCTTCATGTGCCAACGACTTTTGATGCCAAAATACAAAGGCCCAGGCTGCTTGCCTGAGTTCAGGACAGTTCTAAAGGGGGGACAGAGGCCCTCGTGGCATCTGCATGGCTGTTTAGTTTCTCTCTTTGCTACCTGCTTTTTTTACTGCCCTTCTCCCAGCATCCAAGGGATGATGATTCTAAAATACCCACAAGTTAACTTCTTGCGTATATACTTCCTAAACATTTCTGGGAGAACCAACCTCAGAGAATGAGGCTCTAGGACGTTGATTATGACTTATTTGTTATAGAACTGAATCATTGTTTTTAGGTAAGTTATTTAACTTAACTTGAACTTTAAAAATTAATTTATTTATTTTAAAAGAAAAAGAATTAGACACCCAACAGTGAAAAACAGAATTACATAAAGCAAAAATCAAAAGAAATATGAAGGAAAAGAAAAATATATAATCATTAATCACAGTGAGACATATTAACATATCTCAGAATATTTTATCAAGTGCAAAAAAAACAAGAATAAGAACATCTTGAATGATGTCATTAATAATTTAAATATAATAGATTTATATTTAAGTGCTTTATATTAAGCTTGTATCCTGGAGCTTCCTGGTGGTGCTAGTGGTAAAGAACCCACTTGCCAATGCAGGAGACAAAAGAGAAGCAAGTTCAGTCCCTGGGTTGAGAAGATCCCCTGGAGGAGGGCACGGGAACCCACTCCAGTATTCTTGCCTGGGAATCCCATGGACAGAGGAGCCTGGCGGGCCGTGGTCCATAGGATGGCAAAGAGTCAGACATGACTGAAGCGACTTCGCACGCACGCACACAATCTTACGTCTTACACAAATGTATTTAAAATTTTATATCTCATACATTGTTATTAGGTATCCATGGGGCATTTACAAAAACTGACAAAAAGATAAACATTACTCAGTTTCAAAAAGTGGAATTCATTTTTGTGTGATTCAGTTATACATATACACATATATTATTTTTGAAGTTATTTTCCATTATACATTATTGGAAGATATTGATTATAGTTCCCTTTGCTATACAGTAACTTTGTTGCCTGTTGCATATCTATTTTTAAAATTAAAAATGTAGCATTCTATTCATTACTATGTCAAACAAGTGGAATCAGAATATAAATTTCTTATGCAAAAATTCTCAAGTTTTCTGAAAGTGAAAGTGAAGTCGCTCAGTCGTGTCCGACTCTTAGTGACCCCGTGGACTGCAGCCTACCAGGCTCCTCCTTCCATGGGATTTTCCAGGCAAGAGTACTGGAGTGTGTTGCCATTGCCTTCTCCAGGGGATCTTCCTGACCCAGGGATCGAACCCGGGTCTCCCACATTGTAGACAGACGCTTTACCGTCTGAGCCACCAGAGAAGTCCAAGTTTTCTGAAATATACATATTATTTATATGTGTGTATACAAAAGCTTTTCTACTATGCTTGATAAAAGCTTGAGAAAGAACATCAAAAAAAATGAAGAGATGGAAAAATTGGAAAGCATAAGCTAAATGAAATGGGAGCACTAAATATGAAATAGAAAATGTCAAACAAACTGGATAAAAGTAAAAAGCTCCTCATATAGTCCAGTTGTTTTTAAACATGACTGCTCATTAGAAACATATATCTAGAGCTCTGAAGAAAAAAAAACACTTCTTGGCATTTGTATTTTTCAGAAACTTCCAAGATAACTCTGAAATGCATCTGGATTTTAAAGAGTGATTACAGCTTTTTCTATTAAATGGTAGTTTGATGATACAGAATTCCATTATTTTTCTGCTGACCAATCATGATACAATGGTATTAAGTGAGTAATAGTTACACAATCACAATAGTAGAAGATGTTTATCAGTTTTCACAATCAATAGCCAGACAAAAAATAAAAGATAATTACAATTTCAAGCAATAATGGGAACATGATGCAGTCAGTTCAGTTCAGTCTCTCAGTGGTGTCCGACTCTTTGTAACCCTGTGGACTGCAACATGCCAGGCCTCCTTGTCCATCACCAACTCCCAGAGTTTACTTAAACTCATGTCCATTGAGTCAGTGATGCCATCCAACCATCTCATACTCTGTTGTCCCCTTCTCTTCCTGTCCTCAATCTTTCCCAGCATCAGGGTCTTTGCAGATGAGCCAGTTCTTCTCATCAAGTGGCCAAAGTACTGGAGTTTCAGCTTTAGCATCAGTCCTTCCAGTGAACCTTTAGAACTGGTCTCCTTTAGGATAGACTGATTGGATCTCCTTCCATTCTGGGGGACTCTCAAGCTTCTCCAACATCACAGTTGAAAAACATCAGTTCTTCAGTGCTCAGCTTTCTTTACAGTCCAGCTCTCACATCCATAATTGATGTGATCCATACATGATCCATATATGACATGATCCAATCATTATGGGAATATGATTAACCTAACAGTATAAAATAATTACATGCAATTGGGGGGTCAAACAGAGTGATGTGGTAAAGTGGACGTGCATACATGCACATGTTTTCGTCTGTTCAGCCAATGGATGTCTTTTGGTTGGTGTGTTTAACCCATTTACATTTAAGGTAATTAGTGATATGTGTGTTTCTATTACTGTTTTCTTAATTGTTTCTTTCTCCAGGGGATCTTCTCAACCCAGGGATCGAACCCAGCCCTCTCGCATTGCAGGCAGATTCTTTACCAGCTGAGCTCTGAGGGAACTCTTAATTAACCGTTTTCTTAATAATTAAGTTTAGTTTCTGTAGGTAGGTCTTTTCCTTCTCTTGTTTCCTGCTTAAAGAAGTTCCTTTAGGATCTATTGTAAAGCTGGTTTGGTAGTGCTGAATTCTCTTAACTTTTGCTTGTCTGGAAAGCTTTTGATTTCTTCATCAAATCTGAAGGAGAATCTTGCTGGGTAGAGTATTCTTGGTTGTAGACTCTTCCCTTTCATCTCTTTAAATATATCATGCCATTCCCTTCTGGCTTGTAGAGTTTTGAGTAGGATATCAGCCGATCGCCTGATGGGAATTCCCTGTATGTTACTTGTCATGTTTCCTTTGTTGTTTTTAATGTTTTATCTCTGTCTTCAGTTTTTGTTTTTGTTTTTGTTTTTCAGTTTGATTACTATGTGTCTTAGTGTGTTCCTCCTTGGGTTTATCCTGCCTGGGACTCTCTGTGCTTCCTGGACTTGGTTGATTATTTCCTTTCCCATATTAGGGAAGTTTTCAGCTGCTGTTAGCTCTTCAAATATCTTCTCAGGTCCTTTCTCTCTCCTTCTGGGCCCCTATAATGCAAATGTTCTTGCGTTTAATGTTTTCGCAGATGTCTCTGGCTGTCTTCATTTCTTTTCATTCTTTTTTCTATATGCTGTTCTGCAGCAGTGATTTCCACCATTCTGCCCTCCAGGGTATTTATCCGTTCTTCTGCCTCAGTTATTCTGCTATGGATTTTTTCTAGTGTATTATTTATCATTATTTATCTCTGTTTGTTTGCTCTTTAGTTTTTCTAGGTTTTTGGTCAACATTTCTTTCATCTTCTCAATCTTTGCCTCCATTCTTTTTCTGAGATCCTGAATCATCTTCACTATCATTATTCTGAATTTTTTTTCTGGAAAGTTGCCTATCTCCACTTGATTTAGTTATTTTTCTGTTTTTCTTTTTTTTTTTTTTTCTTTCTTCTATACTGTTCATGGGGCTTTCGAGGCAAGAATGTTGAAGTGATTTGCCATTCCCTTCTCTGGTGGACCACATTTTGTCACAACTCTTCACCATGACCTGTCTATCTTGAGTAGCCCTATATGGCATGGCTTATAGTTTAATTGAGTTATACAAGGTCATGATCATTGTGATCAGTTTGGTTAGTTTTCTGTGGCTGTGGTTTTCTTTCTATCTGCCTTCTGATGGATCAGGGTAAGAGGGCTTGTGCAAGCTTCCTTATGGGAGGAACTGGCTGTGGGGGAACCAGAGCCTTGCTCTAGTGGGCAAGGCCATGCTCCGTAAATCTTTAATACACTTTTCTGCTGATGGGTCAGGCTGTGTTCCCCTCTGTAGTTTGGCCTGAGGCCAAACTATAGTGGGGTTAATGGTGTTAATGGAAACTTCCTTTAAAAGGACTTATGCCAGCATGCCAAATCTCCCAGGTCTGCTGCAACCAGAGCCCCTGACCCTACAGCAGGCCACTGTCTACCCACGCATTTGCTGGAGACTCCCAGACACACATAGGCAAGTTTGGCTCTGTCTCTTGTGGGGTCACTGCTCCTTTCCCCTGGGTCCTCGTGCACACAGGTTTTGTTTGCATCCTCTGACCATCTCTAGTGGGTCTGAGATTTGATTTTAAATGCTATTGTGTCCTTGTTGGGGCTTCTCCTTATAGCCACAAGTGTGTTCATTCACTCACTTGTGTCTGACATTACATTATATTACTTTGCCAACAGAGGCCCATCTAGTCAAAGCTATGGTTTTTCCAGTAGTCAGGCATGGATGTGAGAGGTGGACTGTAAAGAAGGCTGGGTGCTGAAGAATTGATGCTTTTGAACTGTGGTGTTGGAGAAGACTCTTGAGAGTCCCTTGGCTTGCAAGGAGTTCAAACCAGTCAATCCTAAAGGAAATCAATCCTGAATATTCATTGGAAGGACTGATGCTGAAGCTGAAGCTCCAATACTTTGGCCACCTGACGCGAAGAGCTGACTCATTGGAAAAGACTCTGATTCTGGGAAAGACTGAAGGCAGGAGAAGGGGAATGACAAAGGATGAGATGGTTGGATGGCATCACCAACTCAAAGGACATGAGTTTGACCAAGGTCTGGGAGACAGTGAATGACAGGGAAGCTTGGTGTGTTGCAGTCCATGGGGTTGTAAAGATTTGGACACGCCTGAGCGACTAAACAACAACTGGGGTTTTATCTTGTCTCTTCAACTGGGATATAACTTTATGTTTTTTCAACCTGATTAACTTTCTGTAATGTGATTTTTGTTTTAGTCACTGTGGAATTGTGGCTCTTGTTTCTTCTGTCTGCCCTGATAGAGGAGGCTAAGAGGCTTGTGTAAGTTTCCTGATGGGAAGGACTCGTGGTGGAAAAAACTGGGTCTTGCTCTGGTGGGCAGGGCCAAGCTCAGTAAAGTTTTAATCTGCTGGTGGATGGGGTTGCACTCCCTCCCTCGTAGTTTTTTGGCCTGAGAGGACCCAGCCCTTGGGCCTGTGAGCTCTATAGTTGGGTTAATGGTGACCCCCGGGAGGATTAAGGGACCTTCAAGACTACTGCTGCCCATCTCCCAGTCCCTGAGCCGCTGTCAACTCACACCTCCAAAGCAGACCCTCCAACACTACAGGTGGCTTTGGTTCAGTTTCCTGTGGACTCACTCTTCCTTTCCTCTGAGTCTTGGTGTATGCAAGGTTTTATTTGTGCCCTTGAAAACTGGAGTCTGTTTCCCCAGTATTGTGGAAGTTTTGTGGAAGCGAAATTCCGCTTGCCTTGAGGCCAGATTCCCTGGGGATCCCCAGTCCCTTTGTCGGGTCCCCAGGCTGGGAAGCTTGACATGGTGTTCTGAACCCTCACAACAGTGGAGAATTAATTTGAGAATATTGTTCTCCAGTTAGTGGGTCACCCACTCAGTGGGTATGGGATTTGAGTTTACTGTGATTGTGCCCCTCCTACTGTTATGCCCAAGTCGTGAAATCTCTCAATGACCACCGGGAGCCGGCATCTGATGCAAAAACAAGAGGTTTTATTACCAAGCTCGAACTGGGGCTCCCACCATTACCAACGCAGCAGCTAAGGAGAGGAGCCTCGAACTCTGGGTTTCATTGCTTATATAGAGTATTCTCACGCGAAAAATGTTACCTTCTGTGGAAGGGTTAGGTGTTGGGTTCCGATTGGTTTACGTTTCCCCTGCTGGCCACAGGTTCTGATTGGTTCCCATTTCCCGGGCTTAATTCGAATTTCCTGGGCAGGTCATAAGTCCTGAACTAAAGTCAGGAGATCCTGATCTGGGATCTGATTGATTTGCAGGTGGTGGAGTGAGGTCAGGGGACTTCCAAAGACTCTTTCCTCAGAACTCTAAAATGGAGTCTTTTTTTAACAAAATGGGGTGGCTTAGGGTCTTCACTACCATCTTGCAGTGGCTTCCTCTGTCTTTGGACATGGGGTATTGTTTTTGGTGGGTTCCGGCATTCTCCTGTCGATGGTTGTTCAATAGCGGGTTGTGATTTTGGTGCTCTCGCAGGAGGAGGTGACTGCACACATCCGTACTCCATCACCTTGAACCAGAGGCCTATTTTGTTGATCCTTAAGCTGCCTTAAAAGGAGGAATAAATCTGGGAATGTAAGTTTCCATGCTACTCTCTCCACACATCTCACTCTCTGCTCCCCTTTCCCGAGGTCCGCAAGTCTGTTCCCTGTGTCTGTTTCTCCACTGCTGCCCTGCAAATAAATGCTTCAGAACCATTTTTCTAGATTCCATATATATGCATTAGAGTATGGTGTTTATCTTTCTCTTTCTGACTCACTTCACTCTGAGTGATAAGTTCTAGGTTCATCCACCGCATTAGAACTGACTCAAATGCATTCCTTTTTATGGCTGAGTAATCAGAAAGCAACTGGACATGGAAAAACAGACTGGTTCAAATAGGAAAAGGATTACATCAAGGCTGTATACTGTCACCCTGCTTATTTAACTGATATGCAGGGTACCTCATGAGAAACGCTGAGCTGGAAGAAGCACAAGCTGGAATCAAGATTGCCAGGAGAAATATCAATAACCTCAGATATGCAGATGACACCACCCTTATGGCAGAAAGTGAAAAGGAACTAAAAAGCCTCTTGAAAGTGAAAGAGGAGAGTGAAAAAGTTGGCTTAAAGCTCAACATTCAGAAAACAAAGATCATGGCATGTGATCCCATCACTTCATGGGAAATAGATGGGGAAACAGTGGAAACAGTGTCAGACTTTATTTTGGGGGGTTCCGAAATCACTGTAGATGGTGACCTTAGCCATGAAATTAAAAGATGCTTACTCCTTGGAAGAAAAGTTATGACCAACCTGGATAGCATATTGAAAAGCAGAGACATTCCTTTGCCAACAAAGG
>SJYC01096599.1:0-26243 GCA_006408675.1 Madoqua kirkii
CAGTTTATTGTGATCCACACAGTCAAAGGCTTTGGCATAGTCAATAAAGCAGAAATAGATGTTTTTCTGGAACTCTCTTGCTTTTTCCATGATCCAGCGGATGTTGGCAATTTGATCTCTGGTTCCTCTGCCTTTTCTAAAACCAACTTGAACATCTGGAAGTTCACGGTTCACATACTGTCTCTTATACACATCTCATATTGAAAAGCAGAGACATTACTTTGCCAACAAAGGTCCATCTAGTCAAGGCTATGGTTTTTCCAGTGGTCATGTATGGATGTGAGAGTTGGACTGTGAAGAAAGCTGAGTGCTGAAGAATTGATGCTTTTGAACTGTGGTGTTGGAGAAGACTCTTGAGAGTCCCTTGGACTGCAAGGAGATCCAACCAGTCCATTCTGAAGGAGATCAGTCCTGGGTGTTCATTGGAAGGACTGATGCTAAAGCTGAAACTCCAATACTTTGGTCACCTGATGTGAAGAGCTGACTCACTGGAAAAGACTCTGATGCTGGGAGGGATTGGGGGCAGGAGGAGAAGGGAACGACCGAGTATGAGATGGCTGGATGGCATTACCAACTTGATGGACATGAGTTTGGGTGAACTCCGGGAGTTGGCGATGGACAGGGAGGCCTGGTGTGCTACAGTTCATGGGGTCGCAAAGAGTTGGACACGACTGAGCGGCTGAACTGAATGGAGTTATCTGTTTTATGCAAAATAGTGTATAAATGTCAATCCCAATCTCCCAATTCATCTCACTCCTCTTTCCCCCTTGGTATCCATACATTTCTTCTCTACATCTGTGTCTCTTTTCCTGTTTTGCAAATAAGTTCATCTGTACCATTTTTCTAGATTCTACATATATGTGTTAATACTTGATATTTATCTGTTTCTGACTTACTTCACTCTGTACGGATTTTTTTTAAAGAAAGAAAAACCCAGTCCCTGCCCTCAAGGAGATTAAACTCAAGTGGGTGAAGGCAGCCACAGAACAAGTAAGCATCATTCAATATGATAAGAGAGTGAGTAGAGAAGAGGGAAGGGATCAAGAATGGCAAAGCTTGCTTGTTTCAGTACCAAGACTGATCTGTAAACAGCTCTCGGATGGAAACCTGGAGAAAGTATGATTTATGTCCTGGAATCATATCAGGTGGTCCCCTCTGGCTAGTCTTCCCCTGTAAGTCACCCCTCTGCAGTGCCTTTCATCCAACTACACTGGCCTTGGGCGAGGCCAAGAAGGAGGCTTGGTACCCACACTGATTATCACAATCTCTTTGTCCTTTATCACTCTTCTTTTCTCTATCAGTAGATAGAAGATGGAGTTTAGTCATTTCTGCTTCACTGAAAATGAGAGACTTGGGCACTTTACCAGTGCTGCATCTCTCTCTGTCTCGGACTGTATTTTTACAAATCACCTCCCTCTCTCTGCAGAGAATGGGCAGATTTTCCCAGGCTATGCACACGCACTTGTTAGACCTTCTCTACCACATGAAAACTATCCTGCCACATGCCTGCTGAAACTGACAATAAACACACACACACACACACACACACACACACACCAGATTCTGACCTTACGAGATGCACACATAAGAAATATGGAAGAAAAACAAATTCCACAGGATGAAAAACTTCAACTAAATGTGACAGTTTGGAGCCCACTTCAGACTGAAATGAACAGAACGAAAATGCGTTATGCTCAGTACATTGTTATTTTTTCCTCTGGGTCACAGGACAGCTGGGTCTACAAGGTACCAAATTTCAGTTGCATATGGGAACTTCCTCGGTGGTCCAGTGGTTAAGACTCTGCACTTCTGCTGAGGGGCACAGTTTCCATCCCTGGTCAGGGAACTAAGGTTCCTGCATGCCATGGTACAGCCAGAAAAATAAAGCTTACCAGGTACACAATGAATCCAAAATGGTAACAATGAGCAGTGTTCCTTTAGAAATCTATAGGGTTTTAGTAAACATGTGAATGGGTCCTTTTTTTACTAATACTTTTCTTAAAAAGTAAACTTTGTGTGCTAAGTCTCTTTAATTCAGTTCAATTCGGTCACTCAGTGGTGTCTGACTCTTTGCAACCCCATGAACCGCAGCACACCAGGCCTCCCTGTCCAGTACCCCGGCTCCAACTCATGTCCATTGAGTTGGTAATGTCATCGAACCATCTCATCCTCTGTCATCCCCTTCTCTTCTTGCCCTCAATCTTTCCCAGCATCATTTGGGTCACAGGACAGCTGGGTCTACAAGGTACCAAATTTCAGTTGCATATGGGAACTTCCTCGGTGGTCCAGTGGTTAAGACTCTGCACTTCTGCTGAGGGGCACAGTTTCCATCCCTGGTCAGGGAACTAAGATTCTTGCATGCCATGGTACAGCCAGAAAAATAAAGCTTACCAGGTACACAATGAATCCAAAATGGTAACAATGAGCAGTGTTCCTTTAGAAATCTATAGGGTTTTAGTAAACATGTGAATGGGTCCTTTTTTTACTAATACTTTTCTTAAAAAGTAAACTTTGTGTGCTAAGTCTCTTTAGTTCAGTTCAATTCGGTCACTCAGTGGTGTCTGACTCTTTGCAACCCCATGAACCGCAGCACACCAGGCCTCCCTGTCCAGTACCCCGGCTCCAACTCATGTCCATTGAGTTGGTAATGTCATCGAACCATCTCATCCTCTGTCATCCCCTTCTCTTCTTGCCCTCAATCTTTCCCAGCATCATGATCTTTTCAAATGAGTCAGCTCTTCGCATCAGGTAGCCAAAGTATTGGAGTTTCAGCTTTAGCATCAGTCCTTCTAAAGAACACCCAGGACTGATCTCCTTCAGAATGGACTGGTTGGATCTCCTTGCAGTCCAAGGGACTCTCAGGAGTCTTCTCCACCACCACAGTTGAAAAGCATCAGTTCTTTGGTGCTCAGCTTTCTTTATAGTTCAACTCTCAAATCCATACATGACTATTGGAAAAACCATAGCCTTGATGAAATAGACCTTTGTTGACAAAATAATGTCTTTATTTTTTAATATGCTGTCTAGGTTGGTCATAACTTTCCTTCCAAGGAGTAAGCATCTTTTAATTTCATGGCTGCAATCACCATCTGCAGTGATTTTGGAGCCCCCCAAAATAAAGTCTGTCACTGTTTCCCCGTCTATTTGCCATGAAGTGATGAGACTAGATGCCATGATGTTAGTTTTCTGAATGTTGAGCTTTAAGCCAACTTTTTCACTCTCCTCTTTCACTTTCAGTCAAGTCCAACTCTTTGTGACCCCATGGGCTGCAGTCCGCCAGGCTTCTCTGTCCATGGATTCTCCAGGCAAGAATCCTGGAGTGGGTCACCATGCCCTCTTCCAGGGGATCTTCCCAACCTGGGGATTGAATCTACGTCTCTTATGTCTCCTGCATTGACAGGCATGTTCTTTACCACTAGCATCACCTGGGAAGCCCCAAATCAACTTTACTGAGGTATAATTTATATACAGTAAACACATGAATTTTGAAAATGAGTGGATCCTGAAACCAGGGACAAAATCAGACACAGAACATTCCCATCACCCTAAACCTTACATCTGTGTCTTTATTTCTGCTTTGCAAATGAGATCATCTAGATTCTACATATATTAGGCCAGAGGACTTTGATATTGGATATCTGAACTTGTCACTTGTTGATAAATGTCAATAGGTAAGGTAGTATATTTAGCTGTAGAATTGCAAATCCTGAGACAGGGACCCACTGTTATGCCAGATCTTTTATCCTTCATGCCTAAATGAATTTCAAGTTCCTGATTCTAAAGAACATACCACATACAGACGCATATCTGCACAAGGGAATGTGTCTGGCCATATCACCTCTTGGATGTAGAGACATCTGTGAACCCATTGCTAACCAATTGCCTCCACTCCATATAACTCAGACCACAGTGAAGAAGCATTTATGGAACTTTTAACACAACCAGTTAAAAACAAACTGGCATATTATTGGTTGCGGACTTGACAGGCCTTCTGCAGTGAGCAGCGTGCTTCATGCTGCTTGTTCTTCCCTCACTAACTTTCTTCCGTGGTGATGAGAATAAACCACCAGCTGGAGTTAGAGGGAGCAGGTCTGAACAACTTTATTACCCCGATGTTGAGAGTCAGGATGCAGAGTCATCAGACAATGTCAAGTCTTTTTATTAAATCATCTTAGATATATTTCTTTTGTACCACAGGGGTGGTTTCAATGGGCTCTACTTTAAAAAACTGCATTAGGAATTCCCTAATGGTCTAGTGGTTAAGAATCCACCCGCTAAAGCTGGGATCACAAGTTTGATCCCTGATCTGGGAAGATCCCACATGCCGTAAGGCAGCTAAGCCTGTGTCACAATTGCTGAAGCCTGCATGTCCTAGAACCTGTGCTCCCCAACAAAAGAAGCCACCGCAACGAGGAACCTGTGCACCGCAGCTGGAGAGTAGCCCCTGCTCGCCACAGCTAGAGAAGGCCCATGCTCAGCAATTCTTTAAAAAAGAACTGCATTGACTGATGCTGCTGTTATATAATGCATATTAAATAAACTATATTAAAACAAATGTAAGACTGTTTTAAATGGGCATTTAGTTACCAAAAAAATAATCTTTTTCTTCTTGTTCAGTCTCTCAGTCATATCTGACTCTCTGACCCCTTGAACTGCAGCATACCAGGCTTTCCTGCCCTTCAACATTTCTCAGAGCCTGCTCAAACTCCTGTTCATTGAGTCAGTGATGCCATCCAAGCATCTTGTCCTCTGTCATCCCCTTCTCCTCCTACCCTCAGTCTTTACTGGCATCAGGGAAAGATTTTTTCTAGAAAAGATTTTTTATTTTCTAATGAGTCAGCTCTTTGCTTTGGGTGGCCAGAGTACAGAAGCTTCAGCTCAGCATCAGTCCTTCCAGTGAAAAATAATCTAGGTGTTGTTACTTAATTGTATAATTATGTTGCTGCTAGTTATCTCTTTAAAGGTCATGAGTATAGGGTGATGTATATATATATAAGTTTTCAGTTTGAAAAAGTATAAATTCTGATGATCTAATGTACAGCATAGTGACTATGATTAATAATAGGGTACTGAGTACTTGAAATTTGCTGAGAGGAAGACTTAAATATTCTCATCAACAACAACAAAAAAGAGTTAACTACATGAGGTGATGGATGTGTTAATTATTTTGATCTCAGGAATTATTCCACAGTGTATGTGTACATCAGATCATTATGTTACTGAATATATTCTCCAAAGGAAAAGTAACAATTGGATATCACCATGTGAATAAGAAAAGGACATGAGCATATGCGATATTTTACCCACATAAATTGCTTTATATGTCTTTATGCAGATGAGTCAAGTTCAAGTGGTCCCGATACACCTGCTATGGATGTGTCTTCAGAGCCAGCAGTGTCCTCACTTCTACCACCTCCATTCCATAGAAACTCCATCTGGCAAGGAGGTTCTGAATCTCTCCATTCTTAACTTTTTACTATCTATCACAGCTTACTTCTCAGAGTAATTAAACCTTGAACTCCATGATGCAGAGTTACATGATTCACTTTCCTCTCTCTGCAAATTCATTTCATCTTGTGTTAAGTGCTCACTGGCTCATCTCTCATTCCCGACCCAGGGGCCCAGGACTCACTTTGTTCAGACACTTCTTTTGAGGATAGACGCTATCTACCTCCATAGGTCAACTACCATTGGCTTTCAAATAACACACTTTGTCATTCTTCCCCTAAATGTTTTCCCATGGACTCATTTAACATCAGTCAGTTCAGTCTCTCAATCGTGTCCAGCTCTTTGTGATCCCATGGACTACAGCACTCCAGGTTTCCCTATCCTTCACTCTCTTCCGGAGCTTGCTCAAACTCATGTCTATTGAGTCAGTGATGCCATCCAACCATCTCATCCTCTGTCGTCCCCCCTTCTCCTCCTGCCTTCAATCTTTCCCAGCATCAGGGTCTTTTCAAATGAGTCAGTTATTCCCATCAGGGGGCAAAAGTATTGGAGTATCAGCTTCAGCATCAGTCCTTCCAATGATTGTCCAGCTCTTTGTGATCCCATGGACTACAGCACTCCAGGTTTCCCTATCCTTCACTCTCTTCCGGAGCTTGCTCAAACTCATGTCTATTGAGTCAGTGATGCCATCCAACCATCTCATCCTCTGTCGTCCCCCCTTCTCCTCCTGCCTTCAATCTTTCCCAGCATCAGGGTCTTTTCAAATGAGTCAGTTATTCCCATCAGGGGGCAAAAGTATTGGAGTATCAGCTTCAGCATCAGTCCTTCCAATGAATATTCAGAACTAATTTCCTTTAGGATTGACTGGTTGGATCTCCTTGCAGTCCAAAGGACTCTCAAGAGTCTTCTCCAACACCACAGTTCAAAAGCATCAATTCTTCGGCACTCAGCCTGTATGGTCCAATTCTCACATCCATATGTGACTACTGGAAAAACCATAGCTTTATCCAGACAGGCCTTTGTTGGCAAATTAATGTCTCTGCTTTTTAATATTCTGTCTAGGTTTTTCACAGCTTTTCTTCCAAGGAGCAAGCATCTTTTAACTGCATGGCTGCAGTCACCATCTGCAGTGATTTTGGAACCCAAGAAAATAAAGTCTTTCACTGTTTCGATTGTTTCCCTATCTATTTGCCCAGGGACTGGATGTGTGATGGGACCAGATGCCATGATCTTTTAACATACGACTCTGTTATTCAAAGAAAATATCAGCATGATCCAGATGCTTTCTTAAAATTTATTATTGCATTTTTATTTTATGTTTTCTTTGGCCATGCCCAACCAGGGATTGAACCTGTGCTCTCTGCATTGGAAGCTCAGAGTTGTAACCACTGGACCACTTGGAAAGTCCTCTAAGTCTGTTTGGAAGACCTAGTATGAACAGTTTCTAGTTGCCTTTACATTTGAAATATGTACGGTGTATCTGAAGGTTTACATATCTTCTCATGAAATAACATCCAAACTAACCAAAATCTAGTTTTAGATCTGTCCTCTAAAAAGAATCATCTTATCCTGCCATGATGTAGATCTCTTTTCTTCTTGGCCAACCCCTTCTATGCTTCACACTTCATCCAAACCAAAACCAATTCATAATTCACATATTATTTTTGCTCTTTAGGGGATTTTAGGTCCTAAGCTCTCTGAGTACTTATTTTATATTTTTGTTTTACTTGCATTTATCCACCCCTTTCCCTGGTGGCTCAAAGGGTAAAGCGTCTGCCTACAATGCGGGATACCCAAGTTCAATCCCTGGGTCAGGAAGATCCTCTGGAGAAGGAAATGGCAACCCACTCCAGTATTCTTACCTGGAGAAGCTCTTGGACAGAGTAGCCTAGTAGGCTACAGTCCCTGGGGTCACAAAGAGTCAGACTAAGAGACTTCATTTTCACTTTATCCACCTCCAAAATAATACCAGCCTCAATGTAAAGTTATGAGGCTAGAAGTCAAGACAGTGTATATGTTGTGTGGGTTGGTGGCTAGAAAGGGGCTGAGGGTGGGGTTCTGGGACACAGTTATGTTCAGTTTTCTGATATGGACACTAATTGGATGTGTATTTTCTATTTGCCTTCTGGTGGCTCAGATGGTAAGGAATCCACCTGCAATTTGGGAGACCCAGGTTCAATCCCTGAGTCAGAAAGATCCCCTGGAGAAGGAAATGGCAATCCACTCCAATATTCTTGCCTGGGAAATCCCATAAACAGAGGAGCCTGGCAGGCTACAGTCTGTGGGGTTGCAAAGAGTTGGACGTGACTGAGTGACTAAAACTTTCACCTTTCATTTTCTGTTTGTGAAATTTGTCAAGATGTTTGACTATATTGGTTAATGTTAAAACAGTTAAATAGAAAATCAGTCCATATAAATTACCCCCAAATCTGGGTTTGCTCTGCTTCTCCTCTCAGACTGTTTCTCCATTCTACTCACAAATGTACCACCATGGCGAGTTTCCTTGGTATTCTACAAATAACAAGCATAGTGAGTTCATTATGAACGATCTAAGGCAATGACAACTTTTGACATCATTGATTTACTCTATCTCTACCATCACAGTTATGTTTCTATCCAGATAGACAATATTAATATTTTTTAGACAAAAGTAATTTATTCTCAAACTCTTCTCATTGATCAACTTGCTGACATACTACCCATGGCGTAGGGTCTAATTAGGTGGCGGAAATCATCGGATGAGGCTACGCTTGAATTTGTGCTCTGGATGACAGACAGCAGAGCCCCAGAGCTCCGCAGAGCATGGTAATGACTCTGTAATTAATACAATTCAAAGAACTCACATGGAAAGACTCATGTCTTCCTGTCTATCATGATTAATAAACCTCAGCCTCTGAAGCCTGTTCATCCTGGTATTCTTTATATTAGATATAAATGGAAACATAAGTAAAGATTTAATAACCTATATGTGTTTACAGTGCCTGAATGTATCTACAAACACACACAGCACGTGTACACATTTGCACAGTGTCTTCTTTGGAAAAAGACAATATTTCAAGTAGCTGGAGTAATCCATGAGAAGAGCAGAGGAAAAATGGATAAAAGAATCAAAATGAGTTAAGTATTATTAAGTCCTAAATAACTAATTTTCGTATGGCATATTCTCCTTCCACTTCAAATGTATTCATATTAAGAGGAAATATCCAGGGACTTCCCTGGCGGGTTCAATGGTTAAGACTCTGCACTCCCAGTGCAGAGGGCCTGGGTTCAATCTTTGGTCAGGGAACTAGATTCCACATGCTGCAACTGAGAGTTCACATACTGCAACTAAAGAACCCACATACAACTAAGACCTGGTTCAGTTCAGTTCAGTTCAGTCACTCAGTCGTGTCCAACCCTTTGCGACCCCATGAATCGCAGCACGCCAGGCTTCCCTGTCCATCACCAACTCCCGGAGTTCACTCAGACTCACATCCATCGAGTCAATGATGCCATCCAGCCATTTCATCCTCTGTCGTCCCCTTATCCTCCTATCCCCAATCCCTCCCAGCATCAGAGTCTTTTCCAATGAGTCAACTCTTCACATGAGGTGGCCAAAGTACTGGAGTTTCAGCTTTAGCATCAGTCCTTCCAAAGAAATCCCAGGGTTGATCTCCTTCAGAATGGACTGGTTGGATCTCCTTGCAGTCCAAGAGACCCTCAAGAGTCTTTTCCAACACCACAGTTCAAAAGCATCAATTCTTCAGCACTCAGCCTTCTTCACAGTCCAACTTTCACATCCATACATGACCACAGGAAAAACCATAGCCTTGACTAGACGGACCTTTGTTGGCAAAGTAATGTCTCTGCTTTTCAATATGCTATCTAGGTTGGTCATAACTTTTCTTCCAAGGAGTAAGCGTCTTTTAATTTCATGGCTGCAATCAGCATCTGCAGTGATTTTGGAGCCCCAAAAAATAAACTCTGACACTATTTCCACTGTTCCCCCATCTATTTCCCATGAAGTGATGAGATCAGATGCCATGATCTTTATTTTCTGAATGTTGAGCTTTAGGCCAACTTTTTCACTCTCCACTTTCACTTTACCAAGAGGCTTTTTAGTTCCTCTTCACTTTCTGCCATAAGGGTGGTGTCAACTGCATATCTGAGGTTAGTGATATTTCTCCAGGCAATCTTGATTCCAGCTTGTGCTTCTTCCAGCCCAGCGTTTCTCATGATGTACTCTGCATCTAAGTTAAATAAGCAGGGTGACAATATATAGTCTTGATGTACTCCTTTTCCTATTGGAACCAGTCTGTTGTTTCATGTCCAGTTCTAACTGTTGCTTCCTTACCTGCATACAGATTTCTCAAGAGGCAGGTCAGGTGGTCTGGTATTCCCATCTCTTTCAGAATTGTCCACAGTTTATTGTGATCCACACAGTCTAAGGCTTTGGCACAGTCAATAAAGCAGAAATATATGTTTTTCTGGAACTCTCTTGCTTTCTCCATGATCCAGTGGATGCTGGCAATTTGATTTCTGGTTCCTCTACAGCTAAATAAATAAACATTTTTTTAAAGAGGGAATATCCAGGCCACATCTAGCATCACCATACCCAAAGGTAGTTCCACTGGTAAAGAATCTGCCTGCAATGTAGGAGACCCCACTTAGAATGCTGGGTCTGGAAGACCCCCTGGAGAAGGGATGGACTACCCACTCCAGTATTCTTGGGCTTCCCTGGTGGCTCAGACTGTAAAGAATCTGCCTGCAATGCAAGAGATCTGGGTTCAATCCCTGGATTGGGAAGATCCCCTGGAGAAGGGAAAGGCTGCCTACTCCAGTATTCTGGCCTGGATAATACCATGGACTGTATAGTTCATGGGGTTGCAAAAAGCCATACATGACTGAGCAATTTCTACTTTCAAAGAATCAGTCAAAATAGAACAATGGAGCAATAAAAAAGAGTCCATCATATTTTTCTCCCATAGTACAGATGGACTTGATTCACCAAAAATTAGCATTCATTTAGTACTTACTTCAGGCCAGGCCCTGTGCTAGACCTACCCAAGAGAAACCAACATGAGTAAGATGCATTTCGTGTGTAGGACATGACAGAAGATGTGATTAAAACAAGGGTGTTGAGATGAGATAGCCCTGACTGTCCAGCTTGGCCCCAAATGCATCACATGTGTTTTAGAAAACAGACAGATGAAAGAGGAGACAGACTTCAGATTCAAGCTTCCAGAACTGTCAGAGGATAGATTTCTGCTTTTTAAGTCCACTCAGTTGTGGTCATTTGTTACAGTGACACGGAACAATACTCTGGGTTAGGTTAAAATGTGAAAAGTAAAGGTCTAGTTACTTAGTCGAAATCCACTTGCGTTTAAAGTTCCTCCATGTGTGCAATAGCAAAAAATAAATTAAATATAATTTTACATTATTATTGTGAAATGTGAAGCAAAGTTGCAACTAAGGAACATCACTGATAGAACTAATTTTTCTTTGCTCTTGGATAACTGTATATTATTAACATAAAGGTAAGGACAAACAGTCTAATGTGTTGCATATAAGGAAACAAATAGGAATGAAAATCAGGTTTCTCTGAAGAAGGCTTTATATTGATGTCAATTAATATCTAATATCACTTAATCTGAAAATAATTAGGTATCCCATTATTTTTTAAAATAATGCCACAATATTTTGTCAACATGCATCACTTAAGGATGTTTTAAATACTATAAATTATGGAGAAAAAGCAATTAAGATATATCCATTTCCTTAACTAGTAGCTTATTGTTAAGAGGATTTTGTCAAGCAGTAAAACTCTGTCATTCAACTAAATCATTCAATCCAATATATTAGTTGAGCTTATACTATAGGACCTTAACCCCAGAACTTTGGAGAACTCTTAGAATATGGTCTTTTGTCTCTTCTTCTTTTTAATCTAAAATATCTGTCTCTGGAGTCAGTTTATTTCTGCCCAATTAGTGTGAGTTCTATGACATATTCACTTTTTTTCCCCCAGGTCAACTATTAATAATAGTCACAATCATGATAACAACAGCAGTTCTGATCACAATTTACTCAGCATATATTAAGAACATAAATGCCATCAAGGCAACCAAGAATTAATCAGACATTCTGCTACTTGTAGAGATCTGTAACTCTTGGTACTGGTTCATTTTATCTCTGTCAGCTATGTAACTAAAATTAAGATAGCATGTCCACCCTGCTTGGGAGATGGGAGAATCTCTAAGTTGAAATTTCTACCTAACTGGGGTCTTTGATATACCCCTTCTCAATAAAACTTGTCTCTTCTTTCCTACAAGGCTACTCAAACGCCAGACACTGTGATTCCATCTCGGAAAGTATGGCCTTCCATCAGGGCTGTGCCTTCTGGATTCTTATAGAGGAATAGGTCAAGATTATTACAGACTCACCAGCTGTGTGACCTTTGAAATCCTCCTCCTCTCATCCTTACTTTCCTCATCTTTAAAATGCAAATTATAATGCTTCCTGATTTCCTCTGAGAACTATCAAACATGAAATGTGATGATAATGTATGTAAAAGATGTTTGAATATAAAAAGCTCTACCAACATAATCTACTGCCGTTTTCTTATTAAGTATTCCCACTCAAGCATCATCTCTAAGTTTCAATGACTTTACCTATTACATTCAATTCTATGTGTTTATTACCAATATACTTTGTATATTGGTCCACATGCTTGTGTGCTGAGTTGGTTCAGTTGTGTCCAATTCTGTGTAACCCTATGGAATATGGCATGCCAGGCTACTCTGTCCATGGGATTCTCCAGGCAAGAGTACTGGAGTGGGCTGCCATGCCCCTCTCCAGAGGATCTTCCTGACCCAAGGATGGAACCTACATCTCCTGCATTGCAGGCAGATTCTTTACCACTAGCACCACCTGGGAAGCTTCTATGTGTGTGTGTGTATGTGTGTATGCGTGTGTGTATATAATAGTTGCTCAGTCCTAGTATATTCGTCTATAGATACAGTTCAATGAATAGTCTGTTAACTGTCTTTCTTGTTATTTTCACTTTAAATTTACTAGAATGACCTCTGCTATCATTGTTTTGTTCGCATCATTTGTTTTAATTCAAAGGATACAGATTTTCCAACATAACAGCTATCTTGTACCAATGCCAATTCCTGCCAAACAGATTCTGTTGAGATGCATAAGTCTAATATGCATATACTCTAAGTTTAAGATGTGGTCTATACCTTTAAGAAACATTAAGCCAAATGAAAAGATAAGAATCATTCTCTGAAAAAGAATAATTTTTTAACACTTATTCCCAGCATTCTAAGGGACATCCTATTCCTTGCCATTCGCAAAATTGTGATCCTAGTTCCCCGACCAAGGATTGAACCCATGCCCTCTGCAGTGAGGGTACAGTTTCAACCACTGGACCATCCGGGGAGTCCCCTAGAGTTCACTCTTTATGTACTTTCTACTGGTTTGGGCAAAGATACTTTTTAAAAGAGCAGAGAAGGGAGAGATTCATGTATCAAGTCTCAACTTTTCTTCTTCCTTAGTTTAGAGTGCTCAGTTGCTCAATCATGTCTGACTCTTCATGACTCTGTGGCCTGTAGCCCACAGGCTCCCCTGTTCATGGGATTTCCCAGACAAGAAGACTGCAATGGGTTGCCATTTCCTTCTCTAGGGGATTTTTCCTCCCCAGGAATCCAACTCACATCTCCTGCACTGCTGGCAAATTCTTTACCACTGAGCCAGTGGAGAAGCCCTTCAAATTCTACCTTCTCATTCAGAGCATTAGAAAACTTGGAAATGAAAGCAAACGCACTGTTCCCATTTATTTCTCAGTTACATAAAACTGTTCAGTTGATAGCACATAAAATTCTTAAAAAAAATTATGCTCAATCTTGTATAGGTAGCTCATATAAAATTCTACAATTTCACTTTAAATTAAAGGAATGATTCTTGCACCAAAGGGATGATTTCCATGACAAACTAAAATAAATATGATAGTCATTTCACTATGTGGAAATGTAATTTTCATTTTGTTACTTTGCAAAAGCTTGAAGATAAGAATTAAATAATTCAAATTGAAAGTCTGCCATTTATAATTTATTCAGATGCAGTTCAGCTATGAAGTTATTTATCTATGCTATAGTAACTTCCAACTTGAGAAAAATATGGCAATTTCAGTCTATTGATTTCAGGTAATTACTATACTACTTCAAAAAATAGACTTTTCACTGATTTATATCAAATCATGTTTGCTGTTCAAATTTTACTGGTTTCTTGGGAGGATGTACCTCATGAAGTGTATTACTAGAGTGTCATTAACATAATTGTCACTACTGATAATTATTGTTCTAGAATGAATTAATTTTGAAGATGAATGCATGAAAAATGTGTATATGCCAAATTTCCAAATTTCCTATATTGTTAAATATATACTAAGCATTTTACTAAGTTATAATTTTAACCAGTAAATAAACTATGCTTGTTTTTCCAATGGAATAAGAAAGCCCGGTGGAGAAGGCAATGGCACCCCACTCCAGTACTCTTGCCTAGAAAATCCCATGGATGGAGGAGCCTGGTAGGCTGCAATCCATAGGGTCCTGAAGAGTCAGAGCGACTTCACTTTCACTGAGCGACTTCACTTTCACTTTCATGCATTGGAGAAGGAAATGGCAACCCACTTCAGTGTTCTTGCCTGGAGAATCCCAGGGACAGGGGAGCCTGATGGGCTGCCGTATATGGGGTCGCACAGAGTCAGACACGACTGAAGCAACTTAGCAGCAACAGCAGCAGCAGCAAGAAAGCCTGGGCACTTGTTCTGAGAATTCAGATGCTTCTGAAGAATGAATAAGGAGTTTCTATTTCTTTTGCAAACAAAGCAGCACATATGTTCTCTTCATATTCTCTCAGCACACTGCTTTTTGATAGAGAAAATACCCATAAACTCATTTACAATTATTGAAATGCTTATGACCCTCAAAATCTTCTAATTGATGTTAGGTTAGAAATGAAGAGAAATTATCCTAAGAATGAGAACAGTCAGTGGAGCTTAGATAATGTATTTTATTAATATTTATAGTCTCTCTACTCTCTTGTATCCTGCAAAATTATCTAATCTGTACCTGGGTTATTTCTGGATTCTGCATTAAACAAAATATTTATGGTTTATGCCATCATGAGGTGTTCAATCTTGATCCACTGGAACAGTGGAAGGTTTATGCAGGGATCAATGGTATAACCAGATACATATTTTAAAAGAATAGCTGAAAATACCTTGGAGAATAAGTTTAAGTAGAAATACATAGGCAAGCCGCTTCATACTCTTTCCAAAAGAAAACTTTTAAAAGCATAATAGATTCATTCACTAACTAAAAAAAAAAAAAAAATTTGCTGAGTAGCTAGCTATTCCAGTACATCACCAAGTGGTTTTCCTTGAAGAGAGTTCTAGTATTTAATGACGGTCATCTTTTCAGAAAGAATCAAGATAAACTTATTATTTTGGATAACAAATCAGTACAAGCTTTACTGTACTCTTGGCATGGAGCCACATAATGTAAAGGACTAAACTACATCCAGCAATAGATGATGAGAGTTTAAAGTGAGAGTGGAGGCAATGAAATTGAGAATAAAGGAAATGTGCATAAGTACCTCTCTCCCACATCCAGGGAGGGCCATGGCAGGAAGAGTAGGGGACTTCTGCTTCCTGAGATTTGAGTCTACTGGTCTTTCTGGGGTATCCCAGATGTGCCACCAACTTCAAATGTATGTTCTTCAAAAGGAGAGGACCAGGCCTCCCTGGTGGACTAATGATTAAGAATCCACCTGCCAACGCAGAGGCACAGGTTCGATTCCTGGTCTGGGAAGATCCCACATGACCAGGGGCAACTAAGCCCATGGGCCACAACTACTGAGCCCATGTACCTAGGGCCTGTGCTCCTCAGCAAGAGAAGACACCACAATGAGAAGCCTGAGCACCACAACGAAGAGTAGCCCTTGCTCCCCACAACTAGAGAAGGCCCAAAGGCAGCAGCAAAGACTCAGCTCCGCCAAAAATAAGTAAATAAATAAGAAGACAGGACTAAACGCTAATTTTCCTATTATCTCTAAAGACTCAACTTTATCTTAGTTATAAACACACTGTATCATATTTTTAAAAAGTCAAAGAATCAGAGAATTAATCTCAATTCACATGGGAGGAAAATCTGTCATTTTTATAGCCATCAGCTCCAATGTTCAGATACCCTTGTGACCTTGTTTATAACAAGGAACTAAAGTAAGCTCATGGTACTGCATGCAGAATTTATGCAAAATTTCACATTTAAAATAAATCAGAGGTAATTTTCCAACATAACTTGAAGTCTTAATGAGGAGACGCAATTTTATTCATGAAATTCCTTTAATTTGGGTTATAACCTACACAAACAACTAAGGATAGATGCATAGCATTTGTTATAGGTAGTTTTTTTTAGATTGGCCTCTCATTGAAGGTCCTATTCTTTTCTCAAATCCAGATGGACAGTTCATAAGAAGAGTTACTATTCTTGGATAATTAATTACTCAGTGTCTCTGTATAGTATAACCTCTATGTCATGTGGTTTAGCAATTTTTAAGAAGGACTTCTTTAAATAGGAATACCAAATAAGCCTAGGTGGGAAGTTTCTACATATAAAACCTGCTGATTTGTAACTCAGGAGTGCAATTTACACAACACACTAATATTTCCATTGAACATGGATCAAAAATGAACACTAGTGATCTAAAGCATTCTCCTTTAGGGAACCCTCTTACACTGTTGGTGGGAATACAAACTAGTTGAGCCACTGTGGAGAACAGTGTGGAGATTCCTTAAAAAACTGGAAATAGAACTGCCATATGACCCAGCAATCCCCCTGCTGGGCATACACACTGAGGAAACCAGAATTGAAAGAGAAACATGTACCCCAATGTTCATCACAGCACTGTTTATAATAGCCAGGACTTGGAAGTAACCTAGATGTCCATCAGCAGATGAATGGATAAGAAAGCTGTGGTACATATACACACTGGAGTATTACTCAGCCATTAAAAAGAATACATTTGAATCAGTTCTAATGAGGTGGATGAAACTGGAGCCAATTATATATAGTGAAGTAAGCCAGAAAGAAAAACACCAATACAGTATACTAACACATATATATGAGATTTAGAAAGATGGTGATGATAACTTTGTATGCAAGACAGCAAAAGAGACACAGATGTATAGAACAGTCTTTTGGACTCTGTGGGAGAGGAAGAGGGTGGGATGATTTGGGAAAATGGCATTGAAACATGTATAATATCATATAAGAAACAAATCGCCAGTCCAGGTTCGATGCATGATTCTGGATGCTTGGGGCTGATGCACTGAGACGACCCAGAGGGATGGTACAGGGAGGGAAGTGGGAGGGTGTTTCAGGATGGGGAACACATATATAGCTGTGGCAGATTGATGTTGATGTATGGCAAAAACAATACAATATTTTAAAGTAATTAACCTCCAATTAAAATAAATAAATTTATTTTCCTTTTTTTTAGAAAAAAAAAAAGAAAACAGCTATTTATTCTTCTCAAGAGCCAGGAGATCGCCACCTTTCTGCAGTAAAATAAGTAATGCAGTAGTTAATGTTTCCCTATCTTGGGATTAGGTGACAAACCCAATAATTTAATACCCAAGAGGGAGGACTAAAAAGTGAAGAGAAAATTTTCTGGCAATCCAGTGCTCCCGTTGAAAGGGGTATGGGTTCGATCATGGTCCAGAACTGAGGTTCCCACAAGCCACAAAGCCAAAACAAATGTGGAGAAGGCAGTCAGGCAGTGCAGTAGGGACAAGAGGGGCTGAAATCATAGTGAAAAGATAAAATTATCCCTTAATAATTTGTATGGGGCAGAAATCAGGGTTTTGGCTTTTTACCCTATAAAACTAACTTATGTTCCTTTTATGATGATCTGTAAGCTCATCTGGGCTTCCCTCGTGGCTCAGATGGTAAAGAATCTGCCTGCAATGCAGGAGATGTGGGTTCAGTCCCAGGGTTAGGAAGATCTCCTGGAGAAGGAAATGCCAACCCACTCCAGTATTCTTGTTTGGAAAATCCCATGGACAGAGGAGCCTGGCAGGTTACTGTCCAAGCAGTTGGACATGACTGAGCGACTAACACTTTCACTTTCAAGCTCATTTGCCCAGGAACTTTGTTTCAGATGGAAAGAATGAAGAATTGCCTTTGTTTTCAATCACTTATAGATTTACAGAACAAACAGGATAAGGTGTGGAGGGCAAGGGGATGTGGGTGGTGGAGAGGGCAGGGGGATTACCAGCACTTTCAATTTGGGCTCATAATCATTTAAACCCTGAGTAAATCTGATGGTGATGTGCAGGGAAGAAAACTCTACCCTCTAAGTGCTCTCTGCCTATGAAAGTAACCAGATTCACAATGACTACAGGCTAAATCGCAGTTAAGAGTTCAGGATGGTCAGCTCTGGATCTTTAAGTTCAAATTATTTGTGAAAGAACAAAGATAATGTGAAAGGACCGGTCATTGGTCAGGCTCTGCGTGGCTGCAGGAGCCAACCCCGCAGAAATTCATAAACCATGGAAACAAGAGAGAAGCTTAGCAGTCAAACAAAATTAATGCCCAAGGAGAATCACCGAAGCACTACGAAAAGGTCAGAAGTTTCTATCAAATACCACAGAGGAGAGAATTGCATTTGGTTTTTTCCATTTCACTCCACAAGAATAAAAGGATGGTCCTATTCGGTGGTAGGTGCCAGTTAGTACTCACAGCCATGGAAAGACAAGCCCCCTATTAGGACTGAAGCAAACCTGACCCCAGGCAAATTACCTGTGTGGAGTACAAATGCGACCTATATACCTTCGGACCCAGACATCGCTGAAAGAATGGACAGGAGTCGTTATGTCCCATTGACTTATGCAGCTTTGTCTGAGAGTCGGGAGAGGTAGTGGGTCTTCCCATGGAGACCCTTAATCATGTAAAAAAAATCCAGCAAGCCTGCATACAGCATAGACTTGAAGCAAAGAGTTAGAAAGCAAACCACACAGAGAGAAGCACAGACAATCCGGGCAGTTTGCTTCCCTTACTGGCTGCCAGCCTCGCCTTATTTTCACTTTCTGTGCTGGACTTTGGTGCCAAATGGATCTTGGTTTCAATCCAGCTACAATATTTGTGAGGCATGGAGTTCAAGATAAGTCAACCTCAGGTCTTGATTTTCCTCATCTGTTACACTCGTGCCATCTAGAACTCTATTTGCTTTTTATTTCTAATTATCAAAGAGTATAATTGTACACTATTGAGAAGTACAGAACAAATCACAGTTATTGGAGGACACCTGCTCTCCAGCGTTGTGTTGGCCTCTGCACACATCAGCCTGAATCAGCCACAGGTATATGCATGTCCTCTCCCTCCAACAACCCTCCCCATCGCATCCCTCTAGGCTGTCACAGAACACCGGGTTGAGCGCCCTTATTCACACAGCCAGTTCTCACTTGCGATCTGTTTTACGTATGGTAATGTGTATGTTTCAATGTTCCTCTCTCAGTTCGTCCCATTCTGTCCTTCCCCCACTGTGTCCACAAGTCTGCTCTCTATGTCTGTGTCTCCATTGCTGCCCAGCAAATAGGTTCATCAGTACCTTCTTTCTAGGTTCTATATGCATGTGTTAAACATACAGTTTTTGTCTTTCTCTATCTGACTTACTTTACTTGGTATAATAGGCTCTAGGTTCATTCACCTCATTAGGACTGACTCTATTAGTTTAATTTGTTATATAACCTACCGCAGAGCCCAGCCTACAGAAGCAGGAACCACGGTGTCTGGTACCTGCTTCAGGCTCTGAAATTCCTATCTTAACTATTTGTCACTGGTCTCAGGGTTTTGTTGTTTAGATACGCTCTCGCCTGTATTTAAAACTCAGCTTTCTTGAGGGAAGTTTGATTTCATACAAATCTCTTCTGTACTTCAAATTTGGTTTTTCCCCAGTGAACTTTAGGTCACCAGGACTTGTTTGTTTTTGTTTACTTGTCAAGTAATCTTTGCTGGGAGGGACTGGGGGCAGGAGGAGAAGGGGACGACAGAGGATGAGATGGCTGGATGGCATCACTGACTGGATGGACGTGAGTCTGAGTGAACTCCAGGATTTGATGATGGACAGGGAGGCCTGGTGTGCTGCAATTCATGGGGTCACAAAGAGTCGGACACAACTGAGCGACTGAGCTGAACTGAATCTTTGCTATCATCTGAAGGAACCAAACCCTGACCTAACCACACGGCTAATAAAAAGTAACTTTGATCAAAATTACAGGGCTCAAACAAGAATTAACATTTTAAGTAATGCAAAAATCCACCTAAGGTAGCTCAGCTTTCACTGAAATTTCAAATCCTTGGTTGCATTGGACAGGCCTTCTCTCAGATCCATGCAACTTCTGAGAACTTCAACTCAAAATGAGAAAATTTCATCTATCTTGATTCTGTCCTTTAACTGAGACTCTGTTGCATTTACTGTCTTTCTCCTGTGGCTTCATTCTCATTTTACGGGATTAACTTTACACTTCACAGCCCTCAGGGGTTCTTCCCTCTTGAACACTCACCCTGGGTTCCATATCCTGCTCACAGAGGGAGATGAGTGTCTTAGTTAAGGTTTCTGTGCAAGAGTTCTCTGAGACTCAGATGAGTCGGTGTTCATTAAAATAATTAATTGCATTGTAAACCCTACTATTAATATGATTCAGAAAAGATAATACCTGGCATCCTTTTCACTAATACTTTATACTTTCTCTAATTTTTATTCCAATCCTGTATTTATGTAAAGAAGTTACTAGGCCTTTAAATATGTGTGTGTGTGTGTGTGTGTATGTATATAATTACCCTTGAGAGGTAAAAGAGAAATAAAAACACAAAAAATAAAAATAAGAGCAGTAAGCGTGGTGTCTCTCATCAAGCTAGCTTGTCTGGTGCTTCCTAGTATATCTAGCAAGGTAGTAGCCAAGGTGCAAGAGAAGAGGATCAATTCTACAATCATATGATATTGCCTACATGTGGAATCTAAAACTATGGTCCAAATGGACCTATGTACAAAACAGAAAATGAGTTTCAGAGGCAGAAAATAAACTCAAGGTTACCAAGGGGAAAAGAGGGGAGGGATAAATTGGGAGATTGGGATTGATGTATATACACTACTATATATAAAATAGATAACTAATAAGGACCCGCTGTAGGGCTCAGAAGGTAAAGAATTGGCTTGCAATGCAGGAGACCTGGGTTTAACCCCTGTGTCAGGAAGATCCCCAGGAGGAGGGAATGGCAAAGCCACTCCTTCCCTGGCCTGAGTTCCTGCAGCTTTGAGGGGAAGAGTGAGGAGATGCTGGGCACCCAGAGGTGCCCCGAGCCCAGAGCATCTGCTTCAGCCAGGCCACATCTCAGTTCCCTGGATCCAGGTTCCTGCAGCAATGATACCCCTCAGCGTCCTTCCCTAACGCCTGCTCACCCTCTCTCTCAGGGCCCTCCCTCTGCTATGGTATCCACCTCCTGGACACGGTGTTATGGGATTTTTTTTTTGTTTGATGTCAGTTCTCCCAGCTCAAAGGGTCCAGCTTCTCCAGCATGTTCCTGCCACTCCGCCAAGACCCCCCGGCAGTGCCCGACCCACAGAGGGCATTCTATCCATATCAGTTAATGGATTCATCTCAAGGTGTCCCATGGAATCATAACACCCTTGATTTCTATTTCTACTTCTAGGGGAAGATGTGATGCTTTCATAAGAAATATCAGATCCCTTTGAACTAAAAGGGCAAATGATTCTTCTCTTTAAAAAAAACTATTATTATATTACATGGATATATAAGTATTCTACAGATTATGTTATGCTGTTGTTGAGTCGCTCAGTCATGTCTGACTCTTTGTGGCCCCGTGGACTGTAGTCTGCCAGGAAGTCCATGGGATTTCCCAGGCAAGAGTATCTGAGTGGGTTGCCATTCCTTCTCCAGATTACATTACACAGATCCATAAATCTGTCCCTTCAGCAAAGTATACTGATAGTCAAAAAGGACCAGAGGACAGAGCAGAGCGTGCGTTCGTGCTCCGTCACTTCAGTCGTGTCTGGCTCTGTGCAATCCCATGGACTGTAGCTGGCCAGGCTCCTCTGTCCATGGGAATCTCTAGGAAAGAATACTGGAGTGGATTGCCATGCGCTTCTCCAGGGATCTTCTCAACTCACGGACTGAACCCGAGTCTCATATGTCTCCTGTGTTGACAGGTGAGTTCTTTACCACCGGTGCCACTTGAGAAGTCCAGAGTGGGAGACCCCAACGTGAAAAATGTCCCTGCAGGAGCTGTGCGACGGCTCACTGCTGTCCTACTACACAGCTTACTGGAGAGAAAGCAAGTTTTTCATGTTAATCAATTGATAAAGAACCAGCCTGTGGAAAAGCCTAAAACAAAAGGAGTTTTCTGGAGCCAAAGCCCTGAAAGATCAGAGGTTAGGAGCTCATTCAATGGAGCAGAGGATATGGGGACTCAGAAGAATCCAGACTGCCTGGAGCCAACAGAAATCCAATTGGAGCTCTTATGTATTCTCTCAAGAGCAAAAACAAATCTCATTTTAAACAACAGAAGCAGAAAAATTCATCAATCAATACCTGAAAAGTGACTGGGGAAACCAGACCGAAGCAGGTAAGGAAGAGAGGAATTAAGTCCCTAACAACACCCTGTAATTACGGCTCATCTCCGCTTCTTACCTCTGAGCCCCGTCTGCCCTCTGTGGTACTCATCCCAGGGCAAGGAACCTATTTTTGGCTTCCTATTTCCCAGAAGAAAAAAAAAAAACTTTTAAAAAAATTTGGGGGAAATTTAGCAAGAGGAGTAAAGGGAAAACATTTTTAAATGTAAAATTAAATGAGAAGGAATCCAGGCATTAGGGAAAATATGCAAATTACCTGAGGTCCTATAATTAATATTGCTCTGGATAACTTCCCTGGTGGCTCAGATGGTAAAGAATCTGCCTGCAATGCAGAAGACACGAGTTCAATCCCTGGGTTGGGAAGATTCCCTGTAGAAGAAAATGGCAAACCCACTCCATTATTCTTGCCTGGAGAATCCTATGGACAGAGGAACCTGAGGGGTTCCAAACCATGGGGTTGCAAAGAACTGGGTACAACTGACTGACTAACCCTTCACTTCTGGATGGCCTAACCCTTTGAGAAACTCCATATGTTAGATATTGTCCCCTAAATATGAGCTATTCTCAGTGTCTTCTGAACATGTTATTATTGAAAGCTGAATGACTCCACACAACACCCCAGCTGTTATTACCCATTTGAGTTGCACATTTGAGTGGACAGAAAGTCATCCTACTCACCCACTGTGAAATAATTTCCTTGCTTATTGTCTTTACATGGCTTCATTTCCAGAAGATGTACCAACAACATCGCACCTCTGAGAATATTAATCATAAAATTCTCAGTAGAGATTGTTTAGAACAAAGCAATATCTTGTGCCTTAAAGAAAATGAGAAGTGGTAACCATCTTTTCCCCACAGTGAGTGGTAAATATATAGGGAGATAGATGAAATCTTCAAAGATTTAGAATATATTCATGCAGCCAGCACTTATGAAGCAGAGTTGGGAACTGAGGGTTGGAAAATGAATAAAATATAGTCTCTGTTCCTTAAGGAAAAAGACTTTTAAAAAAATTTTCTACCTGTTTTCTCTCTGTCAGACTTAGAACATAAGTCTGTCCTGCAGATAAATGAAAACCAACTGGTAGAAAGTGAAGACTCAACCCTGACTCCCACTGTGCCTCACGGTAATTGGAGAAAGTGCAACATTTCGGAGATACTCAGTGTACCCAGCCATCAACTGACCACTGGAAAAAACTCTTTATTTGGTCATATCACTTCTGATATTTCTCAGCATTTCCCCTGAAGAACAAGACTTGAATCCCAGATCTTTTGGAAGATAAGTAACACCACACTGGCCCCTTCTATTCTGCGGAGAGAAACTATTACAATAGTCAGAGAGGAGTTCTGAGCTCCAGCCACGTCTCCGTTATGACTAGTGACCATCATCAGTGACTTAATGAGGCCTGGACACATGTGGATAGAAAGGTCCCGGGTGCTGAGGCATAGTGGGAGCAGTCAGACACAGATGGGTAGCGCTTGTAGAAACTTCTCTAAGACCCACGTGTCGTCAACCCAGGGGGAATCAGCAGACAATTGAATGTGAGTCCAGAAGGCTGAGGAGTCCTTTCTGGAACTGGAATATAAAGTGGAGACACCAGTCAGAAAAGTCAGGGGACCAGGAAAAATGTGAGATGAGATTTCTTTGATGCAATGGTAGCAGCTAAGAGAAATGATTGGTGTACAGCATGCCCGCCTTCCCAAAATGGTGCCATAGATTCACGTCCTGATGTAATCCCAGGGCATCCTAGGTTGGAAGCAGGTGTGCTTTTTCAAGCCCATAGGGTTCATCCTTAAACCACGTCAAAGGCATTCCCACACAAGAGGTGTCATACCTCTTCAGCTGTGCTTAAATATCTGTCCAGACCTGGTAATACTGAGGCACTAACTGAAGGTGATGACCAGATTCTCCTAAAGAGAGAAAAAGAGCTTCCCTGAGCAGAACTTCAAGCCCAAGAAGCAATCTGCAGCGACTCACACATTTTGGAAGCTGGAATCTCATAGATTTGAGCTTTAATCTCACTATGCTGGGTACTTATTGAATGAGTTCAAGTAAGGGAATTAAACTTTCTGAGCCTTGATCCTCTCACCTGTAGCATGTCAGAGTAGTAGTATTTGTCTCAAACAGTTTGGAGACAATTAAGACAGTGTCTGTGTAATAGGGAAGAATAAATCTGACACATATTGGATCTGTCTCTCTAACTTTCACTTTTGTGTTCTATTGCTTTTGCTACAAGTTAATTATAAAAAGGATGTAGCCTGTAAGCTTAAATTATGCATATTGGTAATCTTGTCTCCCATGTAATGAATGTTAAGTGAAAACACCTTTGTTTAGCTCACAGGAAACACCCAGACCAGGTCCACCTGTGAAAGTGAAAGTGTAGTTGCTCAGTCCTGTCTGACTCTGCACCTCCATGGACGGCAGCTTGCCAGGTTTCTCTGTCCATGGATTTCTCTAGGCAAGAATACTGGAGTGGATTGCCACTTCCTTCTACAAGGGATCTTCCCAACCCAGGGATGGAACCTGGGTCTCCCACATTTCAGGCAGATTCTTTACTGTCTGAGCCACAGGGAAGCCTGTGAAAGGCTGTAGGAAAGAAAAAAATGAACACATGCCCTCTAGACTCTGACTAGAACCAAGACTTTACTCCCTCCCCCTTTAGTGTAAAAGAAGCTTAAATTCTAACTCAGAGAAGACAACTCTTTGGGACATCAGTCCACCATCTTCTCCATCTGTTAGCTTTCCCAATAAAGTTGCTACTTTTTGCCTCAACAACTCCATTTCTCAATTTATCGGCCTATCTTGTGGTGAAGTACAAGTGTGTACTCGGTAACACTTGTAAAGCTCTTATGTCAATGTCAGGCCAGAAGTACACTCATAAACATTTTATAACCAGAGTCTAGATAGATTTTTTAAAATCTCTGCTTATGGGAGTTTGGGATTAGCAGATGTAAACTTTGTCTGTGGGGAGACAAACTTGGTTTGTCCATTAGCAGAATGGACAAACAATGGTCCTGCTGTGGAACACAGGGAACTGTATTCAGTATCCTGTGATAAACCATAACAGAAAAGCATATTTTAAAAGAATGGAGGCATATGTATAACTGAGTCACTTTGCTGCACAGCAGAAATTAACACAACATTGTAAAACAGCTATGAAAGTGAAAGCGTTAGTCACTCAGTCATGTCCTACTCTTCATGACCCATGGACTGTAGCCCGCTATGCTCCTCTGTCCGTGGAATTTCCCAGACAAGAATACTGGAGTGGGTACCCATTCTTTCTCCAGGGGATCTTCCCAACCCAGAGATCAAACCTGGGTCTCCTGCATTGTGGGCAGATTCTTTATTGTCTGAGCCACCAGGGAAGCCCCACTATACTTCAATTAAAAAAAAAACCTGCTCAATATTTAACCAATTTTTTCATCCTGAAAAGATATTTTGTTCTCTTTTTTTTCTTAACCCCTGATACTACAGAAGAAAGCATACAAAATATTGGCTAGGGTAACCTAGTTTTGATTACGAATTGAATATAGAAGTTTAACTTTCAAAGGAATTTTTTTCCCCAGTACAACAAAATATCTTCTTTTTTAAGCATATAGGAAACATCCTTTTTTGTAATTAACTTGTAGCAAAAGCAATAGAACACAAAAGTTAAAGTTAGAGAGATAGATCCAATATGGCATCTGATTTATTCTTCCCTATTACACAGACACTGTCTTAATCGTCTCCAAACTACTTGAGACAAATACTACGACTGCTTTGTTCTGGTGTTCTATCAGTCACCTTTTTTATTCCTTTCTTCTCTTTTCCACCCCTCTCTGAACTTCCTGATGTTCAAGCTGGTTTTCAAAAAGGCAGAGAAACCAGAGATCAAATTACCAACATCCACTGATCATGGAAAAAGCAAGAGAGTTCCAGAAAAACATATATTTCTGCTTTATTGACTGTGCCAAAGCCTTTAACTGTGTGGATCACAATCAACTGTGGAAAATTCTGAAAGAGATGGGAATACCAGACCACCTGACCTGCCTCTTGAGAAATCTGTATGCAGGTCAGGAAGCAACAGTTAGAACTGGACATGGAACAACAGACTGATTCCAAA
>SJYC01096600.1:0-87348 GCA_006408675.1 Madoqua kirkii
GTCCACATGCGTATCGCAGCCAGCCGTTGGAGGCATCTTGCAGCCTCGGCCTAAGAACAGAGCCATCCAGGCCCCTCGCCCGGAACTACACTCAGCCGCTCAGCAACCGGCCCTGTAGCTTTGTAGGGCAGGAGCCTCTGTGCTTTGCCCTCTTAAGCATTGGATGGCAAGATAAGTCTTAAGATAACTGTTCCTCTGCTTTACTATCTCTTTAGCTTAAGGAAGTTTTAACAGGAGCACTCTCCTTTGGGATAGTGAGGTGGGGAGAAATCTCTGTAAGTATTGCATATCCACAGAGCCGACGTTAGATAAATGCTTTGTCTCCTGAAACTGCGTCCTTTCCACCACTTGTAAACACAGCTTCTTTCATTATTTACAGCACATAGTTATTATTATTGATAGTACCAAGGGCTCTCCTAGGTTTTAAGGATACAAAAAAAAAATCCCAACCCTCCTCTAGTAGCTTACTTTCTCATGGGGAGGGACAAATAATAAATTCAAGTAAGTTAAACATGTTGGAAGAAAAATTATGACCAACCTAGATAGCATATTCAAAAGCAGAGACATTACTTTGCTGACTAAGGTCCATCTAGTCAAGGCTATGGTTTTTCCTGTGGTCATGTATGGATGTGAGAGTTGGACTGTGAAGAAGGCTGAGAGCCAAAGAATTGATGCTTTTGAACTGTGGTGTTGGAGAAGACTCTTGAGAGTCCCTTGGACTGCAAGGAGATCCAACCAGTCCATTCTGAAGGAGATCAACTCTGGGATTTCTCTGGAAGGAATGATGCCTACTGTGAAGAAGGATGAGAGCCAAAGAATTGATGCTTTTGAACTGTGGTGTTGGAGAAGACTCTTGAGAGTCCCTTGGACTGCAAGGAGATCCAACCAGTCCATTCTGAAGGAGATCATTCCTGGGTGTTCATTGGAAGGACTGATGCTAAAGCTGAAACTCCAAAACTCTGACCACCTGATGTGAAGAGTTGACTCATTGGAAAAGACTCTGATGCTGGGAGGGATTGGGGGCAGGAGGAGAAGGGGACGACAGAGGATGAGATGGCTGGATGGCATCACTGACTTGATGGACGTGAGTCTGAGTGAACTCTGGGAGTTGGTGATGGACAGGGAGGCCTGGTGTGCTGAGATTCATGGAGTCGCAAAGAGTCGGACATGACTGAGCAACTGAACTGAAGTGAACTGCAAAGTCAGGCTCTCACTAAATCATTTACTGTCCATGGGGTTCTCATTCTTATTGGAATTATTTGTAACTGCCCTCCTCTCTTCCTCAGTAGCATATTGGACACCTTCCTAGCTGGAGTGTCCATATTTTTGCCATCTGATGTAAAGAGCTGACTGACGGGCTTCCCTGGTGGCTCAGACAGTAAAGAATCTGCCTGCAATATGGGAAACCCCGGTTCAAATCCTGGGTGGGGAAGATCCCCTGGTGAAGGGAATGGCTACCCACTCCAGTAGTCTTGCCTAGAGAATTCCATAGACAGAGAAGCTGGGTGGCCTACAGTCCATGGGGTTGCAAAGAATCAGACACAACACATACATTGGAAAAGACTCATTGGAAAATGCTGGGAGAGTGAAGGCAAAAGAATGGGGCAGCAGAGGATGAGATGGTTAGATAGCATCACCAACTCAATGAGCCTGAATTTGAACAAACTCTGTGAGATAGTGGAGGACAGAGGAGCCTGGAGTGCTGCAGTCCATTGAGTCACTGAGTTGGATAAGACTTAGCAACTGAACAACAGCAGTCATGTTCGTCAGAGCACTAGGGCACACACAGAGATGTTAATGTGCACATTAGCCTCTCGATTCTAATACAAAACTTCATTATTTTATTTTAATACGTTGTAATATAATTCTTGAATACAAGAATGAAATCTCCATGCTCTATGACAATCTCCTTTGTTCTCTCAATTTTAGTTAGAGACATGAACAGCATTTTCTCATTCATTCCTTCTACAGTAACCTCCTTTTAAGTATTCTCTCTTCAAAGTGCTTAGTTTGTTTACCTCCCTGGAGCAGCAGCTCTTGTGATTGTGTGGCATCTAAATTGCTTCCATGAGGAGAACATCAATTGTGTTGTTATAATTCAGTTGCTAATGCTATCTAACTATCTCTCCTCTTTTTAAGTATTCTCTCTTCAAAGTGCTTAGTTTGTTTACCTCCCTGGAGCAGCAGCTCTTGTGATTGTGTGGCATCTAAATTGCTTCCATGAGGAGAACATCAATTGTGTTGTTATAATTCAGTTGCTAATGCTATCTAACTATCTCATCCTCTGCTGCCCCTTTCTTCTTTTGCCTTCAATCTCTCCCTAGCATCAGGGTCTTTTCCAATCAGTCAGCTCTTTGCATCAGATGGCCAAAGTATTGGAGCTTCAGCTTCAGCATCAGTCCTTCCAATGAGTATTCAGGACTGATTTCCTTTAAGGTTGACTGGTTTGATCTCCTTGCAGTCCAAGGGACAAGCACCACAACTCTAAACTATCAATTCTTCTTTTGATGTTCAGCCTTCTCTGTGGTCCAGTTCTCACATCCATACATGATTACTGGAAAAACTATACCTTTAACTATACATAACTTTGTCAGCAAAATGTTTCTTTTTTTAAATATGCTGTCTTGGTTTGTCATCTCTTCTCCAGAGGATCTTCCCAACCCAGGGATCGAACCCTGGTCTCCTGCATTGCAGGCAGATAGTTCACCGTCTGAGCCACCAAGGAAGTCCAAAAATACTGGAGCGGGTAGCCTATCCCTTCTCCAGGGGATCTTCTCAATCCAGGGACAGAACCCTGGTCTCCTACATTGCAGGCAGATTCTTTACCAGCTAAGCTTACCAAAGAAACCCCAGGTTCGTCATAGCTTTCCTTCCAAGGAGTCTTTTAATTCACAGAACACCAATGAGGGGCTTGAATAGTTGAGAGATGCTTAGTTGTAACAACCAGTTCAGGACCAATCCTCTACTCAAATAAGGATCAGGGACAGCCAGAAGGAGATTATTTTTCCTTAGGGAACAGATAATCTACATTAAACAACTCAATGACACATTTGAAAATAAACTGGGAAACAAGCAAACAAGTAAATTTAAACATGTATGATATGCAAACAGAAAGGTCTTTCTATGGCATAAAGAAGGCCGAGGGTCAAAAACATAATTGATGCTTTGGAATTGTGGTGCTGGAGGAGACTCTTAAGAGTCCCATGGAGACTCTTAAGTGCAAGGAGACTCTTAAGTGCAAGGAGATCAAATTGGTCAATCCTGAAGGAAATTAACCCTGAATATTCATTGGAAGTACTGATGCTGAATCTTCCCTGGTGGCTCAGATGGCAAAGAATCCACCTGCACTGTGGGAGATCTGGGTTCAACCCCCAGGTAGGGAAGATCTCCTGGAGAAGGGAATGGCTACCCACTCCAGTATTTTAGCCTAGACAATTTCATGGACAGGGGAACCTGGTGGGCTACAGTCCGTGTGATTGCAAAGAGTTGGACAGGACTGAGCGGCTTTCACTTCACAGCATTAAAATTAAGAGTTGTACTTCTGAGAAGCTGTTTACATCCTAAGTGTGGGTTTGCATTACAAATTTTGGTGTAGGAAATACAGTACTGTAGACCTGACTCTCCAGGGATGCTGCTGTCTCGGCCACAGTCAGACTCAGGGCATCAGGAGCTGTTGGTGCATCCCAGGAAGCTGCCCATGGGTTGGTAGCTCAAGAACTCCAGGACAGTACTGATGGCCAGAACAAGAAACTGGAGGGTCCATATCAGTCTCACATCATCTATGGACCTGTACCTGACCCTGGGGATGCCCGCTCACATGAACATTACCAATACCTCCAGGACCTACTTGCCAGCAACAAGAGAGGATGGAGCAAATACACAGTCGGGCTTTATTCCAGCCTCCCAACATTGAAGGAAGTTGTGTGATTATTGAATATCGAGAGCCTTAACTGTAGGAGAATCTGAAAGAATTGAGTGTAGTACAGGAAGACAGACAAAGACAGGCGCAGTAGACTGATGCAGGCCAGTCCCCCCTATCCCGCACACTTAGCATTCTATCCCCTGTAGGGCTAACCAGTACCTCTCCTCTAGTGTAAACAGTGTCCAGACTGTTGGTGGAATAAACACAGGATGGCTGAAGGAGGTCTTCCCAGGGTCCTTCCAAAGGAATCAAGAATGGAACTTGTCGGAACATAACACCATTTGAAATACTTTGATTATCCATTTCTTGTCCTTAAAATTACTGAGGACCAAGTTAGTTCTTTCACTGAACAGAACCAATTCATAGGGACTTCTCTGGTGGTCCAGTGGTTAAGAATCCTCCTGCCAGTGCAGGGGAGACGAGTTTGATCCCTGATCCAGGAAGATCCCACTGCCAGGAGCAACTAAGCCCGTGTGCCACAGCTGGTGAGCCTGCAGTCTAGAGCCTGGGAGGTGCAATGACTGAGCCCACGTGGGCCGTTATTGAAGTCTACGTGTCCTAGAACCTGAGCTCTGCAACAAGAGAAGCCACCGCAAAGAGAAACGCATGCGCTACAATGAGGAGCAGCCTGGACTCGCCACAGCGAGAGAGAGCCCGTGTACAGCAATGAGGAGCCAGTGCAGCCAAAAATAAATAAATATTTTTAAAAACCAATTACTAAGTATAGTGCTTATTGCTCTGTGTATACAACAAGGGGACAGAAGTCAGTGGCCCAGCTAGAACCCATGGTGACCCCAAGATGACAGAGAAGAAGGTGGATGAAACAACCCGACAGATGCAGGAAACAGCAGCGTTCTGATCGGCGTGATGCTCTCGGCTTGTGCTCTGCTTTCCTTTGATCGGGGGCAGCCAGTACTAATATCCTACAGGCCTTCCCCAAGGACAGACTGTGCAAGGATCCCAAATCAGTCAGGGCTGCCCTCTGGTAAGAAACCAGATTGCTCTTTTGTTGGGAAGCTTAGCGGTGAAGGAGTGAATCAATCACCATGAGACACATGGCACCTCCTCTGGCTCACTGAGGTCTTCTGGGAAAGCAATTTCACACCCTCCACTGATAACCTGTTCTATTCTTAACCTCCTGCTGTGGGAGTGGGGCCCTGGTTACACTGAGGCTGGTTACAGCCAGCTAAACAGATTTATCATCCAGTGATAAAGTGGAAACTTTCCTGTTAATCCTAAACATGCTAAATCCACTGGCTTTAAAAATCCTAAATTTGAGAAGAAAAGCTCACAAAATAATTTTTCTCTAGGTAAACTACTGAGATTAAATTTGCATAATTAATGGCTTGATTCCTAAAAATTTGAGATAGAAACAGGCCAAAATAACCCACAAAGATCCACTAGTAGCCTTTATTTTTTTTAATGAGATAATTGAAATACTCGTTAAAGTTATCTTTCTTCTTGTTTTATTTTTACTTTTTTATTTTATATTGGAATATAGCCCATTAACAATGTTGTGATAGTTTCAGGTGGAAAGCAAAGGGACTCAGTCATACATATACATGTATCTATTCTCCCCTAAATTCCCCTCCCATCCAGGTTGTATAGTTTTTAACAACCTTTTTTTTTTTTAAGTATAGGTGATTTACAATGTTGTGTTAGTTTCTGCTGTACAGCAGTAAATTAGCTATACATATACATACATCCACTCTTTTTCAGATTCTTTTCCCATATAGGCTATTATAGAGTATTGAGTAGAGTTCCCTGTGCTATACAGTAGGCCTTTATTAGTGATGTTTTATATATATTAGTGTGTATGTCAATCCCAATCTCCCAATTTATCCCTCCCCCACCTCTATCCCTGGTAACCATAGTTTGTATTCCACACCTGTAACTCTATTTCTGTTAACAAACATTTTAAAACCTATTGTGAGGTTTAAAGAAAAGGTGTTAAAAGCCAATGAACAAAAAAAAAGTATCTAGCAGTTGTCTGGAATAGGAATCAACACAGAGACCCAATGTCTACCTTAACTTCAAGGTCCTGGATCCCCTCGTGCCAGTCATGACCCTCACTGGATCTAGGGAGATGGAGGTAGGTCCCAGGTAAAGGACAGGAGACCAGACAGTGAGGGGTCAGTCACTTGGGGGATCAAGACTGAGGTCGATTTCCAGCAGATAGACTAGTATCTGGCTGTTTTAACAGCCTGTGTCTGTACCAGCTGAGTATCAGCACCAAGCAGCTCAGCATTCTTCCTATACTTGCAAAGAGAGGTATTAACTACAAAGACAGTCTCAAACAGACCCAACTTAACCTTCCCTAAAGGGTTAACTCACCACAGAATCCGACCAGATATTTCCCCATTGCCCTGTGGGTCAACTTGTTCTTTTTCTACATAGGTACATCATTATAAGAATTTATTAGATCTAGAAAATGGACCTATAGACAGAGGGCTTCCCAGGTGGTGCTAATGGTAAAGAACCTGTCTACCAAAGCAGGACGCACAAGAGATGCAGATTTGATCCCTGGGTCAGGAAGATCCCCTGGAGGAGGGCGTGGCAACCCCCTCCAGTCTTCTTGCCTGGAGAATCCCATGGACAGAGGAGCCTGGTGGGCTGCAGTCCATACTGTCTCAAGGAGTCAGACACGATTGAAGCAGCTTACACACACACACACACACACACACACACACACACAGAAAATGGGCCAGGGCTCTACCTCAAGGGTTTCCTAATTCTATATGCAAGCTTAAGGAAATATATTTAAAGATTCTTTGGTAGGAGACATTGTCCTAAATGGATACTGTCACTTTCCCTGAAGCCAGAGGCATCTCTCAGCCATCTGACATCTGGGAAAGGATGGCTATTTCCACAGAGGTGACCACATAAGGGGCAGTTGGGGGCTTACACACAGTTGACACTAATTCAGGAACTGGAGGAGAGAACTAAAAAGAATTTGTGCTGTGCCTGTATGCGAGAGCTGAGGATTTCAAGAAAAGGAAATGAGCTGAGGACCTGTAAATCAGAGGGACCAGCTAGCAAAATTTAGATGATGAATACTATTGTGACTTCACTGGCACCTGTGGGCTGGTGGGGCCTAGGGAAGTTCTAATGTATGCACGGGCTGTCCAACAGGCACACGTCCCGCTCTTTCCGTCAGGGCTGGAGGTGCCTTCTCTCATTCTCTCCACCTAAATAAATACTGCACAGCTGCTCAGATCCAGTCCAGATCTCACCTCCTCCATGAAGCCTTCCCTGATGCCCTGAAACAGCGTAGAAGGCTCCTACGACTCTTCTCCCATAGCAATGATCCTGTGGTCAGCACAGTTTAGCCCTTGATTCTATACTGAGCTGTTGTTCATTCTCATATGTGGCGCCTGGCAGGAGTGGAGGGAGGGCAGAGACCATGCCACATGCCTTCACCATCCTGTCCGCCCGAGACTGAGCACACAGGAGATGCTTAAAAACATCTAGGGCTTCCCTTGGTGGCTCAGTGGTAAAGAATCTACCTGCAAATGCAGGGGACACAGGCTCAGTCTCTGGTCCTGGAAGATCCCACTTGCCTCAGAACAACTAAGCCCATGCACTACATTATTGTCACCTCCTCCATGAAGCCTTCCCAGATGCCCTGAAACAGCGTAGAAGGCTCCTACGACTCTTCTCCCATAGCAATGATCCTGTGGTCAGCACAGTTTAGCCCTTGATTCTATACTGAGCTGTTGTTCATTCTCATATGTGGCGCCTGGCAGGAGTGGAGGGAGGGCAGAGACCATGCCACATGCCTTCACCATCCTGTCCGCCCGAGACTGAGCACACAGGAGATGCTTAAAAACATCTAGGGCTTCCCTTGGTGGCTCAGTGGTAAAGAATCTACCTGCAAATGCAGGGGACACAGGCTCAGTCTCTGGTCCTGGAAGATCCCACTTGCCTCAGAACAACTAAGCCCATGCACTACAATTATTGAGCCTGTGCTTTAGAGTCTGTGAACCACAACTATTGAGCCCACAGGCTGCAGCTACTGAATCCCGGGTGCCCTAGAGGCCGTGCTCTGTGAGAAGAAAAGCTACCACAATGGGAAGGGCCTGCACACCACAGCTACAGCACAGCCCCCCATTGCCGCAACTGGCAAAAAGCCCAGGTAGTGTAGAAGGCCCAGCACAGCCAAAATTAATAAATAAAATTATTTTTTAAGTACCATATAGTCTGGAACGATATGTAACAGCCTCAAAGTGTCAACATTATCACTGTCTTAAAAATGACAGTATCATTACAAACCCAAAAGGGAACTAACTTCCTAAAGGATAACTATAGAATACTATTACAAAAGCCACTTGTGAGGTATTGTTTCTTGCCTTCAGAGAGCAGCAAAGGCAAGTCACCAAATTATGGCAAATAATAGGCATATCATATTGATAGCTATAAAATACCCTCCCATCATATGATCAGAAAATCTCTAAAAGATCTATATGGTGAAAGAAACTCTATGGAGAATTTTTACAAACTAATTCTTCTTGTTGTGTCTGATTTACCCAAGGAAATGACTTTAAATTCAACTGTTTAAAAATTCTGTGAGTATTGTGTAAACAAATTCACAGTAATGTTTTAATAATTTCTAATAATTAAATGCTAAATGCACTAAACAACAAGTCCTTTAGTTAGCATTCACATACATTCTTGGGTATGCTAAATTTAAAAAGCCATAGATAGTATACCTTAGAATAACCAATGAACATTAATAATGATACACAGTCATAGTCCAAACTCTGCTCACCTCATGACAGGCTAATGAATCCAAGAGACAAAGTTTTGAGGCAAAGAAAATAACTATTCGTAAAGCCAGCTGACTGAGATGATAGAAGGTTAGCAACTCAAAACAACCACCTTATGGGGTCTGGTCTCCAGGCTCTTTTGTAGATCAGAGATGGGGGGCAGTGAGGAAGAAAAGCAAAAGGGCCATTAATCTTGCAAACACCTCCCAAAACGGCAGGGGACAAGTAAATTTCTTCCTTCCTGCTATTCACAGGTGGACAGGGTTCTGAAGTAAGGCAGTTTAGTTTAAACAGTCAGGGAGAGGGGCAGGATTCTCTGAGGCAGGCCATTCTATATGACCACAAGAACAAAAGCAATAAAAAGCAAGTCAAAGAAACAGTTTCAACATGGAGTCAGAATGGGCTTCTTCTCTGCAACAATAGTACTCATCACAGGCTACTTAATTTTATCCCTTGCTTCCAAGGTGACAGATTTTTCTTTGTACTGTCTGATAAAGTCATCTTCAATCTGAGGATAGATTATTTCTAGGGATTGAAATAAATAAAAGTGATCCAGGTCAAATCAGGACACAGAGATCTAGGGTTTTACACATCTGTGAGCCAGGGTCCTTGATTCCAAATGAAATGAGAATTGCTACAATTTTTATTTCTACAAATTTTGTTTAGACTTTTTTCACAAAGACGTAACAACACTCTGGCCCTAACTAGCAGTCTGGGGATGATTCTGAGGATCTATTTAGATGAACAGAGTCTTCCAACATTTTGAAATGAGTAAATTCTCCCAAGTAAAGAACATCAAGCATCTAATGGTTACAACCCACGAAGGAGCCTGAAATAGGGATTCTTTGTGAACATTAGGATGGCAGATTGTTTTCTCCTTGTAACAAGCACAGTGTACATTTTATCACTGACTTCATGCTAGAAGATTTTTTGTTACTGATCGTCTCAAAGATATACAAAAGTAAACAGAAGAATATAATAACCCCTCTGTGTAACTACCACCAACTGCAACAATTATCAGTTCATAGCCAATCTTGATTCAACTTCATCCCCATCCACTTTCTCCCTCCCATGTTATTTTGAAGCAAATTCTATAATTCTATCTGTAATTTTTTCAGTATGCATTTTGTCTGTTAAATATTCAGCTATATTTTTCTTAAAATAAGGCAATTCATTTGAAATGACCACAATATCACAAGCATAATGAAAAATCAAAGTGGCTATTATTCTTTAATATCATCAAATATCCATTGTTCAAATTTCTAATTGTTTCCAAAAAAAGCTATTTCTGGAGTTTATTTAGGGTTAGAATCTAAATAATATCTTCAATTTACAATTGGTCATGCTCCTCAAATCTCTTATCTAAAATTCCTCCCTTCATTTCTCTTTGTCCCTTGCTATTTGTCTGTTGGATAAACCAGACTATTGGTCTTTTGAATGTCCCACTGTCTGGATGTTGCTGATTGTACCACAAAATATTATTTAACATGCTCCTTTCTCCACTCTACTTTCTAAAAATTGGAAGTTGGACTGACAGCCTTTACTGAAATTCAATCTTGGTTTGTTGTTTCCCAAGAACGCACCTTAGGTAGTGGAGTTTTCTCACAACAGGAAGGACATAATGTCTGATTGTTTCTCTTTTTATTAACTTAGCAGCGGGGTTGATGGTCAGTGTCTAGATCTATTAATACATTCAGTTCAGTTCAGTTCAGTCATGTCCGACTCTTTGTGACCCCAAGAATCGCAGCACGCCAGGCCTCCCTATCCATCACCAGCTCCCGGAGTTCACTCAGACTCATGTCCATTGAGTTGGTAATGCCATCCAGCCACCTCATCCTCTGTCATTCCCTTCTCCTCCTGCCCACAATCCTTCCCATCATCAGGGTCTTTTCCAATGAGTCAGCTCTTCACATGAGGTGGTCAAAGTATTGGAGTTTCAGCTTTAGCATCAGTCCTTCCAATGAATACCCAGGACTGATCTCTTTTAGAATGGACTGGTTGGATCTCCTTGCAGTCCAAGGGACTCTCAAGAGTCTTCTCCAACATCACAGTTCAAAAGCATCAATTCTTTGGCACTCAGCTTTCTTCACAGTACAACTCTCACATCCATACATGACCACAGGAAAAACCATAGCCTTGACTAGACAGATCTTTGTTGGCAAAGTAATACCTCTGCTTTTTACTATGCTATCTAGATTGGTCATAACTTTTCTTCCAAGGAGTAAGCGTCTTTTAATTTCATGGCTGCAATCACCATCTGCATTGATTTTGGAGCCCAAAAAATAAAGTCTGACACTGTTTCCACTGCTTCCCCATCTATTTGCCATGAAGTGATGGGGCCAGATGCCATGATGTTAGTTTTTTTAATGTTGAGCTTTAAGCCAACTTTTTCACTCTCCTCTTTCACTTTCAAAACAAGAGGCTTTTGAGTTCCTCTTCACTTTCTGCCATAAGGGTGATGTCATCTGTATATCTGAGGTTATTGATATTTCTCCCGGCAATCTTGATTCCAGCTTGTGCTTCTTCCAGCCCGGCGTTTCTCATGATGTACTCTGCATATAAGTTAAATAAGCAGGGTGACTATATACAGCCTTGACGTACTCCTTTTCGTATTTGGAACCAGTCTGTTGTTCCATGTCCGGTTCTAACTGTTGCTTCCTGACCTGTATAGGTTTCTCAAGAGGCAGGTAGGCATGCAAAATCATGCTATCCTGATCCCAGCATTTCTTAATTTCTCAGATGGACTACTTTTATGACTCTTCATTAAAATGCAGTTTTGGGAGTTCTGAAAAATGAAAATCTTTTCATTTACTTAAATGAACACTTATCTCATGATGGAATTTGTAAAGTCTAATTTGAAATTCAAGAGCTGAAATTAAAATGCAGAACTCATCACCTGCACTTCCTTTCCCTTTAACCCCAAGGTCTAGCCTTCACAGAGCAAACAAGCTTCCAGTAGAAAACAGAATCACAGGTGACTGCAGAGGGGAAAATATATTGAATGAAACTCTAAAACTTTGTCCCACACATTTATATTCAGTTGAGGAGACTGGAACATTTCTTTGGGCCTTACAAGTAACTTAGCATCCCAGATAGGCAGCTTCCCTGGTGGCTCTGTCGTAAAGAACATGCCTGCCAATGCAGAAGATGTGGGTTCAGTCCCTGAGTCGGGAAGATCACCTGGGCAACCCACTCCAGTATTCTCACCTGGAAAATCCCATGGACCAAGAACCTGGTGGCTACAGTCCACAGGGCTGCAGAGAGTCGGACATGACTTAGCAACTAAAAAGCAAACAATCCTGGATAAGCGGTGCATGCTGTGGGTCTGGGAAGCTCAGTATCCACAGCAGAGCTGGCTCTGCTACAGGAGAAAGTCATACTGACTCGTTTATCATTTATTAGGATGAGACACGTGCTCAGTCCAGCAAAGCATCTTTTTTTATTTTCCAAAATATAAAAAGGATGTTTATTTTGTCCCCATCTCTCCCTCTAGCTGGGGTCTGGCTGGAAACACATGATTCGGCATCCATTTCAAGGGGAAGTTTGTTTCAGTGGGCTGAGCTGTGAGCAGCCCTGATGTGGTGAGGGTGTCTGTGGGGCTCACCCGTCATCCCTCCAGAACATCCGCCCACCCTCCCTGGGCTGGGGTCCCACCTCCCAGTGCCCTGTATTCAGCATACTGAGTCAGCAGGAGGTTCCTAAGGGAGGGCTGGGAGTTAATTGCTGGCAGCTGGATGGCTCCACTACCCCTGGGGAAAATAAGGAGCTTTTCAGAAAGGAAACATAACATGTTTAGGAAGAAAGCTAAGGCTACCCATGCACTTGGCTTAAATACGTTAGATTCAACTCCATCCTCTCAGGTCTTGGCCAGAGTCCCAGGGAACTGCACTGAGATGACCAAGAAGGGCTCATAGCCACCCTGCTCCCTGAGCAGATGACCACACGTCACTGAGGTCCCCACATTTTATGCACTTTGGAACACAAGGTATGATAAAGAGCATTTTTTCCAACATGTGAAAAAGAACACACGCATTTAATCTATTCCTTTATCTATTTCCTTTTATCTTAATTGATAAAAGCAGAATTAATGAAGGCAGAACCATGACAGAAACGCTGGAGGCAGGCACAGCTGAACAGCACTGAAGTCCTGCCAGGACCTCTGATATTACTGCTCCGTGAGCAGCAGCTCTGGGTCAGGAAGACCCACCTGCCACCATCAGATCTCACCCCTCACAGACCTCCATGGAGGATAAGTCAAGCAGCAAGCAGCTTGCCCACAGGCATGGTCTTATCTGTAGTCATTCTTCCTGCCACTCCCTCTGGTCCCCAACAGCCTCCCTGGACTCTGCCAGTCCTGGAGCAGACAGGAGTGCTCCAGGACTGGCAGAGCTTCCCCTGCGCACCCCCATCACAGCCCCTGGCATCACCAGGTCATAGGCCAGTCACCAGCGGCCAGCAGAGTTTTTGCATCCTTTATCTGCACTCATTTCGAAAGACTTAAGAATTCTGTCCTCTTCAAAGACTAGATTTGGAGAGCCAAAGACGTGCTGAGAGATATAGAATGCCCTGCCCAGATGCATAAGAGCACAGGCACGATTGTTACATTAGCTGGAAGAGTAGAGCTCACCTGGTTGACATCCCCTCATTTTAGGGGGAGGACTCTGTGGTGTGGTACAATTACCATTTACCTGGACAGTGAAAGCTACAGGCTTTCAACTCTACACTTCAATAAAATTTTAAAAACACTAAAGTATGTGGTGGGCTTTCTTGGTGGCTCAGAGGATAAAAAATCCACCTGCCAATGTAGGACACACGGGTTCAATTCCTGGGTTGGGAAGATCCCCTGGAAAAGGAAATGGCAAGGACAGTCCCTCTCCTTCACCACTCCCTTTCTCTCTCCTTCTTTCATTTTTCCTTCCACTCCCATTCCTCTGTGCCCTCCAAAAAGCAGTTATAGAAGCATAATGCCTTCTATGAAAAAGAACACCCAGGAATCACACAATAAATACATACTATGGAGGGGCTTGCCAGGTAGCTCAGTGGTAAAGAATCCGCCTGCCAGTGCAGGAGACTTGAGTTCAATCCCTGGGTCGAGAAGATTCACTGAAGAAGGAAATGGAAACCCACTCCAATATTCTTGCCTGGGAAATCCCACAGACAGAAGAGCCTATGGGCTGTAGAGTTGCAAAAAAAAGTCTGAAGGTTGCAAAAAAAATTAGACGCAACTGAGTTACTGAGCACGCACACACTGTGGAGCTAAACTGCATGTGAACAATCAGAACTCACAATTGGCCATCATTTCTTCTTATTACATCCTAAGTATGTGCGCCCCATTCAGTTATTCAAAATCACCAGATTTTCACTATTTCAAAAATCATGGAAAGAGTTTTGCAATTTGCTACATCCTGGATGGATTCCAAATGAAAACTGTACCCTCTTTGTAAAGAGTCCAAATGACATCAAGATATTTCTTTCTTTTCCTCTTTTATGCTCATCATATATCTGGGGACCATACCTATAAAGCTACTGTCTTTCACAGTGGACTTATTTGAAAGAAAAAATGCCACTTGCTTTTAAGTGGAGCAAATAATTTAGTCATTTCATTCATCCTTAGACTTGGCATTTGGGAGAACTACTTGATTCTGAGTTAACAGACGAGGGCTAAATCCTGGAACATCTTGAAAACTAAGCTAAGGAGCTCTTCAGGCTGAATTAACATACAGAAATTTGTGGAGCTTATAAACCACTTAAGAAACACCTCTGAGTGCCCCAGGCACAGTCCTCTGTGTTAGGAATATAGCCACAAACACAAAGATAACAGCCCCTACCTTTGTGGGGCTTCTGGTCTAGTGGTCATGCCTTTGAAGGATGTAAATGTATGGGATGGACTGAAGGTCTGAAATGAGGAAACAAATAAGAGGGACTTCACAAACTACAGGCTGTATGAATGCACAGTTATGAACAAAGATGTGGCCAGCAGGACAGAGGCCGAGTCTGAAGAACCCAGATACCTTGTACTATTATTACAGAGAGATGGAGTTTTGAAAAAAAAAATGGCAGCGAAAATTGATGACTGGGATTTTGGATATGCTCAACTTGAGGAAATATGTAAAAATCCACTTGGATATGTCCAATCTGCAATGAAACTCATGGGAGAATCCACTGAACAAAGATGCAGCAGGAACTGTAGAAGCATCTGGGATATACCAAGGGATGGATGAAAGAAGGAGACCGTGGCATTAACCTTGTCTCTGTGTTCCAATAGGGAACAAAAATATTCTGTATGACTTAGGAGTTCCTATCATGTGTGTTTACAACCACAGCTGTGATGCCCGTGAAATGTCATGAGGGCAGAAAGGAAATCTGTAACTCAATGTGCCCTGTCCTCTTCATATGAAAGGATATCAGATGCATGCTTTCCCTAGAAGGGAAAGCACTGGTGAGCATTTATTCTTGGGTCAGCTATTCTCCAGAGCCCTTGCTGGTATGGAATCTTCCAAAACGGCAGGTCCCAAGCTCCCTGCGCCTTTCATTAACAAGAGAGAGCACAATGTTCCAGCCTAGGTAGTCTGTAAGAGAGATGAGATTAGACAGCCAGAGTGTATTCCAGGGAAGGAATTCATGAGAGCAGATGCCCTATCCAGACATTCAGTTAGCACTGCAAATCTCACGGAAGGGGGAGCTTTGCTAAAGTGGAGAGCAGTATTTATCAGGACCATGGAAACAGTTAATGGCAGCTGTCCTCTAGAACACTGTCCAAAACAGGGAACAGATCAGAAACAGCAGATCAGTAAACATTTAGAATCAAAATTAGATCATCGGGGAGCCCCAGGGAATATACTATGCAAAGATCAGCTTCTAACCAGGTGGAGTGCTATGTTATGGTTAGAGTGAGGCAGGGAAGATTTCAATCACCTGCTTTAAGACTGTTACATGATCACTGCTGCTGGTGCTAAGTCACTTCAGTCATGTCCGACTCTGTGCGACCCCAGAGACGGCAGCCCACCAGGCTCCCCCGTCCCTGGGATTCTCCAGGCAAGAACACTGGAGTGGGTTGCCATTTCCTTCTCCAACGCATGAAAGTGAAAAGTGAAAGTGAAGTCGCTCAGTCGTGTCCAACTCTCAGCGACCCCTTGGACTGTAGCCCACCAGGCTCTGTAATGTGCTAATGTTTAGTTGTGCTCCTTGGCCATTACACATCATAGGCTTTTGATTGAAAAAAAATATAGGAAAGAGGACATTTATTCGAACCAATATCATGAGTGGGGAAATGGAGAACTGAGTGAATTTGAATAAGTCACATACTCTGAAAGTGTCAATTGCTGACAGATTTAGTAAACAATGGGAAATATGAAGCTAACGAGACAAAGACATTTTAATGCATCATGTGAATCAGTATTATGCACTGTTGTTACCAGTTACTGATGGTGGGTTCAGTCTCCACGACAAACCATGACAGTTCTATCCCAACCCTAACCTGGTCAGACTGCTGCCGGACTCCCAGGCAGTTTTGAGTGCCCCACTGGAAAGTTTTCAGAAGAAAACACAATAACAAACAAATCAAAAGTTATGCAATGGCAGAACTTATTAAGGAGGTTTAGATGTTTGCCCTAGGGCAAAAACTAAAATTTAAGGGGAGAATGTTTTTATTGGAGTATCATTGAGTTACAGTGCTGTGCTTTCTTGCTTTCTGCTGTGCAGCCATATGTATACACACATCCCCCATTTTTTGGATTTCTTTCCAATTTAGGTCACCACAGAGCACTGAGTAGAGTTCCCTGTGTGCTATACAGTAGGTTCTCATTAGTTATCTAGAGAATGGTACTTTAAAGGGTTGTACTTATTCTATAGGGCTTCCAGGAGGCACAATGGTAAAGAATTCACCTGCAGTGCAGGAGACATAAGAGACACAAGTTCAGTCCCTGAATTGGAAGGATCCCCTGGAGTAGGAAATGGCAACCCACTCCAGTATTCTTGCCTGGGAAAGCCCAGGCTATAGTCCATGGGGCTGCAAAGTGTTGGATATGACTTAGCACACATGCACATGGGAATTGCAACAGAGACGTTATGGCCTCTTAAGCCTAAGATATTTACTATCTGGCAAAAACAGAAAACTAGAAAACTATAGATTCGAGATTGTATCAAAAGCACCCACTGGCCATAAATAAGTTGATATGAGAATCAATATGGATAGTAATTACGATGAATTAAAATTTACTAAATATAATTTAAGTAAATCTATAGGTTCATAGTTATACTTGGAAATGCACTGGTTGTCTTTGGAAGATTAAAAGGAACCACTCATTGTTTTGAAAACTGGTTAAGGAAAAGTTTCTCTTTATAGAAGATTTGTAGCTCATAAATGAAGAGTGAATTAAAAAATCAGAATTTTTTGTTGTTTTGCTTGAAAAATGACAACTTTACCATTCTGCAATTCTAAGTAATAAATCAAAGCAATACTCATCAACAGCTGGTAACCTGACAAGAAGACAGATAACTCTGACCTTACATACCTCTTAATGAGAGTAGATACAACCACCTGGGAGGAAATCTTGTTTAAAAAAAAAAATCAAATCTGTGTCTGATCAAGTTTCTAAAAATAATTACCAATGTACAGAAAATACCAGAAGCTAAAGAATATATGTAACACTACCATAGGTATGTAATCCACAAACATACAGACCTTGGAGAAACTCCACAACACAAATAACCTCAGTACTTCCAATTTTAAAAATTGCAAGTAAACAGATGAGGGGAGAACCTACAGATTATTGAAAAAAAATTAAGAACTATCTCACCACATCAGTATATGGTGATAGTAATTACGATGAATTAAAATTTACTAAATATAATTTAAGTAAATCTATAGGTTCATAGTTATACTTGGAAATGCACTGGTTGTCTTTGGAAGATTAAAAGGAACCACTCATTGTTTTGAAAACTGGTTAAGGAAAAGTTTCTCTTTATAGAAGATTTGTAGCTCATAAATGAAGAGTGAATTAAAAAATCAGAATTTTTTGTTGTTTTGCTTGAAAAATGACAACTTTACCATTCTGCAATTCTAAGTAATAAATCAAAGCAATACTCATCAACAGCTGGTAACCTGACAAGAAGACAGATAACTCTGACCTTACATACCTCTTAATGAGAGTAGATACAACCACCTGGGAGGAAATCTTGTTTAAAAAAAAAAATCAAATCTGTGTCTGATCAAGTTTCTAAAAATAATTACCAATGTACAGAAAATACCAGAAGCTAAAGAATATATGTAACACTACCATAGGTATGTAATCCACAAACATACAGACCTTGGAGAAACTCCACAACACAAATAACCTCAGTACTTCCAATTTTAAAAATTGCAAGTAAACAGATGAGGGGAGAACCTACAGATTATTGAAAAAAAATTAAGAACTATCTCACCACATCAGTATATGGATCTTATTTCAATCCTATCCAAATATATCTGTAAAAACTAATTTAAAGTTTATTAGAGACATGTGATGGAGAAGGCAATGGCACCCCACTCCAGTACTCTTGCCTGGAAAATCCCATGGATGGAGGAGCCTGGTGGGCTGAAGTCCATGGGGTAGTGAAGAGTCAGACACGACTGAGCGACTTCACTTTCACTTTTCACTTTCATGCATCGGAGAAGGAAATGGCAACCCACTCCAGTGTTCTTGCCTGGAGAATCCCAGGGACGGGGGAGCCTGGTGGGCTGCCGTCTCTGGGGTCACACAGAGTCAGACACAACTGAAGTGACTTAGCAGCATCTTTTAGGAATATGTAATGAAATGTGTAGAAATGAAACATTATGATGTATGGGTTTTATTTCAAAGCAAACCTTGTCAAGGAGTTGTGGGCAGAGGTACAGATGGAAAAGAAGACATACGTGGACAGCCATGGAAAGTGATCACTGGCCTACCCAGTTCATTGTACCACTGTATTTATTTTTGTATATGATGGAGATTTTTCAAAAAGTTATCTTTTTCCTTTCCATCTAGATCATATAAAAGTGTAGTAATTAGAATTACAATTAGAAGTGAATTTCAGAATTTTACCAATGGACATGCATTTGGAGGTCAATTCTCTACCTTGGGAAGAAGCAACAAAGTGTCTTCTATAGAATACAAAGTGCATGATAAAAGCAAACCGAGACTTTGTTCTTTGTGCTGGACCCAGAAGGGCTCATGCAACTCCATCTTGAGTTCTTTTTCCACATTATTTGATATGGGGCTGAGGAGGTAGGAAGAGGAGGGCTGACTGACGTTATTAACATCAAAGAGGCTTGTTCCTCCTGGTCGTTGCTCAGGAGACTTCTAGGTATCCTCAGCCAGCTTAAAGAGAAAGGAACCAAAAGGGAAAGGGATAAATAGTGTTGCTGTTTTGTTTCTTTTAGCGAGAAAGTTGTTACAATTTCCAGAAGTTCGTAATTCTGATGTCACTGATATCTTGAAGAACAGGAGAGTTTTTGTTTTGTTTTGTTTTACTCTATATCGCTCAGTGAAATGTCTAGTATTACAGGAACCTGGTACTTATTCATCCAGCCAGCATCTATCAATCACCCAATAAGTGCCAGAACTCGTGCTGGGAGCAGGAAGCATTTACTGAACACAAACAAGGAATGGGTCTGTGTGAACCTGTCTCTCCGAATGCCAACAGTTTCCAATTATTCATGCCCAGGCAGAGGAGTGAGTGGCCCAGGGACAGGCTAAGATTTTATTCACCAAGTGTCTGTTCTCACCACGCTCCTTGGAGGCAAATGGTGAAGAATTCCTTTCAACAGAATCCACGGGACCAGAGCATTACTCTCCCATCATCCATGTGAAGGACAGGTTCCCTGTCCTTCACCATCTCCCAGAGTTTGCTCAAATTCATGTCCATTGAGTCGGTGATGCTATTTAACCATCTCATTCTCTGCCATCGCCTTCTCCTCCTGCCTTTCCCAGAATCAGGGTCTTTTCCAGTGAGTCAGCTTTTTGCATCAAGTGGTCAAAGTATTGGAGCTTCGGCTTCAGCATCAGTCCTTCCAATGAATATTCAGGGCTGATTTCCTTTAAGACTGACTGATTTGATCTCCTTGCTATCAGAGGGACTCTCAGGAGTCTTCTCCAGCACCACAGTTCAAAAGCATCAAATGTCTCTGGGTGTGTTCCAGTGTCCCCTAGTTTATAGCTTATGGGAACTAGGATAAAATCTATATTCTGCTGTTGTGTGAAAATTGTATGCATCTTCAGTTCAGTTCAGTCGCTCAGTCACGTCCGACTCTTTGCGACCCCATGAACTGCAGCACACCAGGCCTCCCTGTCCATCACCAACTCCCGGAGTTCACTCAGACTCACGTCCATCGCATCTTAGTTATGTTGAAATGGTCCATAGTGTTTTTCAGGTCTACTATATTCTTTTACTTTTCTGTTTATTCATCCTATTAATGTTTGAGAGTTTGATATGGAAACTCTAACTAAGGATCTTAATATATTTAGTAAAAATGACTGCACTATATAGTGAAACTATAGGTAACTTTACGCTGTATTTTATGTGTTATCATACCTTCATAATTTAAAAATAATTTTTAAAAGCAAAAGAAAGAAAATTGATTCCAAAAATCAATTATTTGGTTTTTTTAATAACAAGGTAAAATAACTTTCAAAGAATTAAAATTCCTACAAAAAAAGAATTGTGTACATGATTTCAAATTTTATCAAGATGGACTTTATTTTTAAAGAATTTGGCTTGGAAAATTCTAGGTCTCAGCTTGTTTTCATTCTCAATGTTCAAACGAAGCTAAATGCATGGTTTCTATAACACAGGAACCAAATATGCTTTATTTAACCATCATCCCATGTGCCTTCTCCTTGTTAGAAATAGATCATTTTTATAGGGTCCTGTTCTAAGTCAACTTCATTCTATTCATCAAGTTGACAATCTTAAATAAAAGTCAGTATTCTATTTGATTTCCCACCATCACAATATGCCTTCAGCCACAATCTTCAAATTGCTTTTTCCTAGAGAAGATGGCAATATGATAAGCTCACAGCTGAAATGCTATAATAAATCATTGGCCTGGAGAATGAAAGTGAAAAATGCACTCAAAGAGAATGTTGGATCTCATTTATTTTTAATACTACCTCATTCAGTCCACATATATCTTTCTAATGTTTTAGACATTATCTCCAAATCATCCATCTAAAAGAGGACTTTCAAATTAATTTAATTTCCATAGCACGTGCAAGCCAACACAGTACACAAATCATCAAAACAAGCTCTCAATAACCAAATGGTATTTTTCTCTCTCAGTGGAACCCCTGGCGGCTGCTTTAACTTCTGGCAGGAGCTGATATGGTTTTTCATAACTTGCAGATTTTTCATCTTGTATCAGAATAGCTGGAAGACCTTATTTAGGGACATCACATCATCAGTTAGGATCTGCTGAGCCAGAAGTGATGGTGAGAGCAGGAGCAGGCAACAGCAGCATCATTGACTGGGTACCAGCTGGGAAGCAGGCAGCCACCAGGGGTGGCTGGGCTCTCCAGTGATGCCATCAGGCACTCAGGGCTCCTCACCCTTGACCTTGTGACCCTCAGCATTTGAGTTTGTGTCCTTGAGTTTGTTGCCCTACAGACATCACAAGTTCACACAACTGTGCCCAGTGGAAGTGAAGAGCCAATGGGCTTATCTCCCTGCCCCTGTCCCTGCTCCTATCAAAGAGAGAGATCTTTCCCAGATGTCCCAGCAAAATTCCTGCTTGAGCTCACAGGCCAGAACTGGGTCTCATCCACTTTCCTGGATCAACTCTTGGCAAAAGAAATGCAGTTCTTCTAATTAGCCTGGACCAATTACAAGTCAATCCCTGAAGCTTCAGCTACCCAAACAAAAGGAGATTTTAGTATTTACTAAATGAATGAAGATGCAAAGAGCTGACTCACGGAAAAGACCCTGATGCTGGGAAAGATTGAAGGCAAAAAGATACAGAGGCAGCAGAGGATAATATGGTTGGATGGCATCATCGACTCAATGGACATGAATCTGAGCAAATTCCAAAAGACAGTGGAGGACAGAGGAGCCTGGTGTACTGCTGTCCGTGGGGTAGCAAAGACTCAGACACAACTTAGCAACTAAACAACAACAACAAAATAAATGAAGGACCACAACCAACAAAAAAGATGTGTTTATCCCTCAAGGCCATTCATAATTTCATTTTTAGCAACTTGTTTCATTAAACAGGGGCGTGAAATGAAAGAAGATGAGAGCAAAGTAGAAAAGATGCATAAAAGACTAGCCCTGAAGAGCTGAAGCTTTAACAAAAGGATGAGTTTCATTCTTACTTTTAAGATAATCCTAAGTGTCATAATTACAATAAAGCCTTCATAACCAAAGATGAGAGATTCACCATTTTCCTTTTATGTAGTGAACTGTAACATTTACAAAGTGACACTTGTTAAATTAAGATAAGTCTTCCAGAAAGAAACGTGGGACTAAGAAGTGTCTACGTGTTAATGTTGAAATCCTACCAATAATGTGCATGTCATCTCAGCAGAGCCATCCCATAATTAAATATGACCTGCTCATCACCGCTGAGCTGGGACATCCCAGATCACATTCTTGTAATGCTGTCAGCAACCATTATCAGCATTCCATACAAACGTTTCTCAACCACCTTCTTACCAGTCTATCATTAGCATCACTATACCTAGATTTATCATCTTGTCCACAAAGATATCGAAAGGGGCTTATCAAGTCTTCACCTAAACACAGGTAGAATATTTCCCTGGATTTGTTGCTGTTTTTGTTTAGTTGCCAAGTTGTGATTGACTCCATGGACCTTGACCTACCAGGTTCCTCTGACCATGGGATTTCACAGGCAAGAATACTAGAGTGGGTTGCCATTTTCTCTTCCAGGGGATCTTTCCCACCCAGGGATCAAACCCATGCCTCCTACATTGGCAGGCGAATTCTTCACCACGGAACTGCCTGGGAAGCCCACATTTCCCCAGAGTATTTCCCTGGCGCACCATTTCACAATTACAACCCAAAGTTTGTTTTGGGAAGATTCTTTGTGAGCAAACTTTGCTGACTCCTAGGAATCAACCATTCCTCTCTTAGGTTTTCGCTAACCATCCGTTTGACAATTAACCCACAGTATTGTGATAGGGCTTGGAGAACGTGGCCCCTAATATGCCAAGGTGGCATACTGATATTTTGAATTAAAGTTACTTGAGAAACAGCCACTCTAAGAAGAACACTCTGACTTCCTTCATTGCCCTGAAGGCAGGAACCCAAGCTCCCATGAAAGGTAGCCACCCTCTGCTGGGAAGATGGAGAGCACCCTTGTCCCCAGAGACTAGGAATCTGAGGCCGAGAAAGATGTAAAAGCAAGCTTTCATTACTTCTTCATTAATTTGCTACCCCGAACAAAAGCCCCTTTAATTTGTCATATCTTCACGAAGAATTGATTCTTTTTCCCAAAAAAGGACATAACAACCATCTGCTTTAGTCGCTTCTTAGGTCCTTATACCTAAGGGGCTTCCACACACATGAAATTAAGTTTGTTTTTCTCCTCTTAATCTGCCTTGGGGTCAATTTCATCACCCAAGCAGCCAACAGAGCTTGGAGGGAAGAGGACAATGTTTCCTCCCCTACGGCTGCCTGAGCTCTCTCGTCATCAGTTCACGCACGGGTGGTTCCCCCCGAAACCATGTCCATCTGCTTCTCTGGAGACTCAGCCTCTCTAGTGTTCCTCAAGTACCACAGGCACAGAGATATCCTGAGGGCATCCCCGTCTGTTCCTGTCCCCAGAGGAAACCTCGTGTGATCTCCCGCACTCTCAGCAATGATGACCAGTCACAAGTCCAACCAACTCCTGCTCTACGGCTCCAGCTCTGACACTTGGCAAACCCCTGCTTCCTGCTCCAGACTCTTCCTCATTTTCCAGACTCAGAACTTTCTCATCTACTCTGTGCTACAAACCAACCAAAGAAGAAGCATCCTTTCAAATGAGTCGTCTTCCCATCTTTCCTGTGATCGCTGTGGACAGTGACATCACAAGCGTTTCTTGAACATTTTTTCAAGAATGCTTAAATTCTTCAGTCTCCATCTACTTAAGCCTAGAACTCCCTTCCTTGGCAGTATCAGACTCCGAGATGATGCAATTAGGGCTGTTAAGAGCCCAGAGGCTAGAGCCAGATTCCTTGGCCAGGAATCTGTTTTATCCAATGACTAAATGTGGAATTTGGGGGCAGCTTCTGGCCTCTCTCTAACCAGGTTTCTGTTTCATTTGAAATTAGATAAAATGTAGATTCCACTCATAGAGATGTTATCATGAGTTAGTACTTATTAAATACTCAGGGAAGTCTCTGATGCTTCGGAAGTACTCCTTAGTGCTTGTCAAATAGGTTTCTAAAAGAAAAATAAGTTTAAATTATTACAGAACCAAAAGAATCTGAGTTAGTAATATCAGATTTGGAGGTTGTTAAACATCTGAATGCAGAGTTCCAAAGAATAACGAGAAGAGATAAGAAAGCTTTCTTCAGCTATCAATGCAAAGAAATAGAGGAAAGCAACAGAATGGGAAAAACTAGAGATCTCTGGGAACATTTCATGCAAAGATGGACTCGCTAAAGGACAGAAATGGTATGGACCTAACAGAAGCAGAAGAAGAGGTGGCAAGACTACACAGGAGAACTGTACAAAAAAAGAGCTTCACGACCAAAATAATCACAATGGTATGATCACTCACCTAGAACCAGACATCCTGGAATGTGAAGTCAAGTAGGCCTTAGAAAGCATCTCTATGAACAAAGCTAGTGGAGGTGATGGAATTCCAGGGGAGCTGTTTCGAATTCTGAAAGATGATGCTGTGAAAGTGCTGCACTCAATATGCCAGAAAATTCGGAAAACTCTGCAGTGGCCACAGGACTGGAAAAGGTCAGTTTTCATTCCAATTCCAAAGAAAGGCAATGCCAAAGAATGTTCAAACTACCGCACAACCGCACTCATCTCACACTCTAGTAAAGTAATGCTCAAAATTCTCCAAGCCAGGCTTCAGCAATACGTGAACTGTGAACTTCCAGACGTTCAAGCTGGTTTTAGAAAAAGCAGAGGAACCAGAGATCAAATTGCCAACATCCACTGGATCATGGAAAAAGCAAGAGAGTTCCAGAAAAACATCTATTTCTGCTTTATTGACTGTGCCAAAGCCTTTGACTGTGTGGATCACAGTAAACTGTGGAAAATTCTGAAAGAGATGGGAATACCAGACCACCTGACCTGCCTCTTGAGAAACCTGTATGCAGGTCAGGAAGCAACAGTTACAACTGGACATGGAACAACAGACTGGTTCCAAATAGTCAAAGCTGTATATTATCACCCTGCTTATTTAACTTATATGCAGAGTACATCATGAGATGAAACCTGTATGCAGGTCAGGAAGCAACAGTTACAACTGGACATGGAACAACAGACTGGTTCCAAATAGTCAAAGCTGTATATTATCACCCTGCTTATTTAACTTATATGCAGAGTACATCATGAGAAACGCTGGGCTGGAAAAAGTACAAGCTGGAATCAAGATTGCTGGGAGAAATATCAATAACCTCAGATATGCAGATGACACCACCCTTATGGCAGAAAGTGAAGACAAACTAAAAAGCCTCTTGATGCAAGTGAAAGAGGAGAGTGAAAAAGTTGGCTTAAAGCTCAACATTCAGAAAATGAAGATCATGGCCTCTGGTCCCATCACTTCATGGGAAATAGATGGGGAAACAGTGGAAGCAGTGTCAGACTTTATTTTGGGGGGCTCCAAAATCACTGCAGATGGTGACTGCAGCCATGAAATTAAAAGATGCTTACTCCTTGGAAGGAAACTTATGACCAACCTAGATAGCATATTGAAAAGCAGAGACATTACTTTGCCAACAAAGGTCCATTTAGTCAAGGCTATGGTTTTTCCAGTGTAGTGTACGGATGCAAGAGTTGGACTGTGAAGAAGGCTGAGTGCCGAACTGACTGAGGATGTTGTTGTTGTTTAGTTGCTAAGTCTTGTCCAACACTTTAGCAACTCCATAGTTTGTAGCCCACCACTCTCCTCTATCCATGGGATTCTCCAGGCAAGAACATTGGTTCACTTCAGTTCTGTCATTTAGTCGTGTCCGACTCTTTGCAACCTCCTGGACTGCAGCACACCAGGCCTCTCTATCTATTACCAACTCCCAGAGCTTACTCAGACTCAATTGTAGTGTACGGATGCAAGAGTTGGACTGTGAAGAAGGCTGAGTGCCGAACTGACTGAGGATGTTGTTGTTGTTTAGTTGCTAAGTCTTGTCCAACACTTTAGCAACTCCATAGTTTGTAGCCCACCACTCTCCTCTATCCATGGGATTCTCCAGGCAAGAACATTGGTTCACTTCAGTTCTGTCATTTAGTCGTGTCCGACTCTTTGCAACCTCCTGGACTGCAGCACACCAGGCCTCTCTATCTATTACCAACTCCCAGAGATTACTCAGACTCAAGTCCATAGAGTCGGTGATGCCATCCAACCATCTCATCCTCTGTCATCCCCTTCTCCTCCCGCCTTCAATCTTCCCCAGCATCAGGGTCTTTTCCAATGAGTCAGTTCTTCACATCAAGTGGTCAAAGTATTGGAGTTTCAGCTTCAGCATCACTCCTTCCAATGACTATTCAGAACTTATTTCCTTTAGGAAGGACTGGTTGGATCTCCTTGCAGTCCAAGAGACTCTCATGAGTCTTCTCTGACACCACAGTTCAAAAGCATCAATTCTTCGGTGCTCAGCTTTCTTTATAGTCCAACTCTCACATCCATATGTGACCACTGGAAAAACCATAGCTTTGACTGGACGGACCTTTGTTGGCAAAGTAATGTCTCTGCTTTTTAATATGCTGAACACTGGAGAACACTGGAGTGGGTTGCCATTTCCTTCTCCATGGGATCTTCCTCACCCAGGGATGGTCTCCTGGATTGGCAGGTGGATTTTTCACCACTGAGCCACAAGGGAAGCCCAGTTAAGATGTTGCTTTCTGTTATGTGTGGAAGGGAGAATTTAATGTATTTAAAATAAGGTCAGGCCCCGTGGAGAAGTGAAGGTAGTTACAGGTGAGCAAAGTGAAGACAAGATTCAGGAACAAAGCCCCAGACAGCTCAGGTGGCTTCAAGGCAGCCACATAAGAAAGAACGGATACAGAGCAGCTACAAATCAAAACAGAATAGAAGTAACAAGGGACAGATGGGTTACTCTGACGATAGTACAGTTAAGAAGCATATCTTCACAAAGGGTTTATATAACCATTCATGTGCAGTTTCAACTCTTATAAGATCAAGCTCTACTTTTTATAGAGACTGGGTACACATGCAGCTTAATGAGAGGTCATGTTAGCACTTCAGCGGGCAGGGTGAATTCATGATCTCATTAGACTTGCCAATACAGCAAGAGAGGTGCTGAGACCTGCGTTCTGCAAGGAAGCAACAAGTCTGCTCCAACCAGCTCAGCTCTGGCTCTTGCTTTGCTGTAAGTCACTAGAATTGTATTTTAATCAGAGCAAGAAAATACAGAAACCAAGGGCTTCCCTGGTGATCCAGAAGCTAAGACTCCACACTCCCAATGCAAGTGGCCTGGGTTCCATCCCTGGTCAGGGAACTAAGATCTCACATGCCACAATCAAGGGTTCACATGCCATAATTAAAAATCCCAAAGGCTGTCATGAAGATCAAAGATACTGAGTGCCACAACTAATAAATATATTTAAAAGAATAAAGTATATGGGGGTGATACCATAGTCTCCCAAGATTTAGGAGTATATGTATTTAAACTCTTTCTTTTTTTAGACATTAAAAAAAGTAAAATACAGAGGCCAGGCCTGTCATATTACATTTATACACACATACACACATACACACACACACACACCCCTATATGAAAACTCTGATAAAAATGAGCAAAATAATTTTAGCTTATGTTTTTCATATTTTATTTACTATCTTGCCTTATCTTATTTTGGCTAAGTTAAAATGAGTTTTACCTGGGGACCAGAGAATTTTCGTTTCAAGGGAATAAGGAATCCACGCAGTCGAACTAAGAGAGCAGCTTATAGTGCAAAAATAAACTCCCACTTCCTGTGGACCACACTGAGTATTGCTCAGAGTCAACCAGAATGAAAATGGAACAAGAACAGTCACAAACAGTCCGGCGGGGTTGCCACTGGTACGGGGCGGGGCGTCCGCTAGGGGGCGACACAGGCCGCCTCCGCCTGTCTTCGAGAGATGCCGGGAGCACTTGCTCCAGGTGGACAGGGGAGGGCAAGTAATATTGGACACGGAATCTGTTCACAGAGAAGGAACGAGGGCAAGCACCCCTTCTCCCATCCGGCTTTGATAAGCCAGAAAGGTGGAATTCTGACCTCCTTTTCTGGTTCCTATGTCTTTTATTCGGGTCTGAATCCTGGCTGTTAGGGCTTCCCTAGGGGCTCAGATGGTAAACAGTCGGCCTACAGAGCAGGAGACACGGTTCGATCTCTGGGCGGAGAAGATCCCCTGGAGGAGAAATGGCAACCCCCTCCAGTATTCTTGCCTGGAGAATTCCATGCACAGAGCAGCCCAGCAGGCTACAGTCCGTTCGGTCGCAAAGAGTGGGACACGGCTGATTGACTAACACTTTCCTGGCCGTTAAGGATGGCAGCAGCAAACACTGACAAGTAATGTATGTTAAATCGTGCCCTTTGATTCTGCCTTTTAAAACATGCAGATGGATTTAGGCATATGTTAGCAAAATGCCTTGTATTGCCCATTAGAAATACAAAAGGAACTATGAAATGTGGCACTTTCTGACTCTGAATAATTCCAAGGAACATTCTGGAGCTGCACAAAACTTACCCTAACTCCCAAATTTGTCCACATTAACAGTCATCTCACCACTCGTACTAATGAGGGTCTAGCTCTCCATGCTTTTATTGCGGTGAATTTTAGAAGTCACTGTGCCTTTTCTTTTCTCCAGTAATGCTGTGATAGTCTTCAGTCAGTCAGTCGCTAGCTCAGTCATGTCCGACTCTGCGACCCCATGAATAGCAGCACCCCAGGCCTCCCTGTCCATCACCAACTCCCAGAGTTCACTCAGACTCACGTCCATCGAGTCCGTGATGTCAACCAGCCATCTCATCCTCTGTCGGCCCCTTCTCCTCCTGCCCCTAATCCCTCCCAGCATCAGAGTCTTTTTTGATGAATCAGCTCTTTGCAGGAGGTGGTCAAAGTACTGGAGTTTCAGCTTTAGCATCATTCCTTCCGTTCTAATTATCTTTTCAGCCTTCTTCTTGGAGAGGAGCAATGCTGCTTTAGCTTTTCTAACAGACAATTTGAATGATAATCTCTTTTAGAATCAATTGACTTTTCTTTTTATAATCTCTTCAGTACAAGCATCTGAATATACATTTAGAAAGCATCACCCCAGACTCTGAGGGGTTTTGTACCCTCTGGTCTTGATCATAAATGCCACAGTAAGATCCCTCAGTAACCTCAGCACCACTTTGGGAATGGTTGTGATGATGAAATATTCTGGGGGATTTCATTCTGCGTAGGAATTTATTTGACAGACACTGGTTCCAACCACTCTCAGTCGAACCCATGAAACACAAACACGTTGAATAGGGAAACGTTATCCAGACTCAGGGAGTAAGGGAACGAGGTCATGAATCACTGAAAGGCACCGAAAAATGATTTCTCTTTTTTTAATATTTGGCTGCATCACGTGTCTTGTGGGATTTTTAGCCCCTTGACCAGGGATGGAACTCGAGCCCCCTGAAGTGGAAGCATGGAATCTTAATCACTGGACCACCAGGAAGGTTCTAAAAAAAGATTTCTTGGCTTCTGTTGTGAATTTGCTTCTTTTTAAAAAAGGAATTAATTTCCTTAATAACTAACAAAATGAAAGTCATTTAGTCATGTCTGACTCTTTTCCACCCCATGGACTATACAGTGCATGGAATTCTCCAGACCAGAATACTGGAGTGAGTAGCCTCTCCTTTCTCCAGGGGATCTTCCCAACCCAGGGATTGGGATTGATAACCCAGTTATCAATAATCAATAGAACAGGAAGCACAAATGTTGCTGGCAAATGAGACAAACCCTGCAACTCTAAATTATTTATGGCAGTAAAGGAGTAAGAAGCTGCTGAAGCATATATTTTTGTTAATTGTTCTATGAGCTTCTTTGATAGATGTAAGATTCTGCCACACTGAACTCTCTTGTTAGCATCCCTTGTTATCTATACCGATTATTGGTAAAGAATCTACCTGCCAATGCAGGAGACCTGGGTTCAATCTCGGGGTCAGAACAAATCCCTGGAGAAGGGCATGGCAGCCCTCTCCAGAATTCTTGCCTGGAGAATTCCATGGACAGAGGAGCCTGGCAGGCTACAGTCTGTGGGGTCACAAAGAGACAGACATGACTGAGTGGCTGAGCACATACGTGTATACATGTGGCTGATTCCTTTAGCTGTACAGCAGAAACCAAACCAACAGTGCAAAGCAGTTATCAGTTCAGTTCAGTTCAGTTCAGTCGCGCAGTCGTGTCCGACTCTTTGCGATCCCATGAAAAGCAACTATACTCCAACCATAATTGTTTTTAATACTAAAGGCCAGTCTCACTGATACCCCATAAAGTTCAGCAGAGCCAACCAAAGACTGTGCTCACCTGTTATTTTGTTGCTGTTTTTACTCTCACTATTGGTTTTTTTGTTTTACCACCAAGATAACTTAAGATTTTGGATTATTTCAATTACATATCTCAAATATCAGCTGTAAATAACTATTAGATTGAGTAATGTAAAGCAAGTTTTAAAACTTAGGGATGTTTGGTTTTGGAGGTGAGGGGACACTTTTCCTCTGGCAGCACCAAGGCTGGTGTCAGGGTTTACGTCTCAGGAGCTGGTGTGGTTGAACGATGACCATCCCTGACGGCTGTGAGCCCGATGTGTGCCAGGAACCAAGGTATGGGTGTCATAGACACTGAGTGTGTGCTGTGCTCAGTGACTTTAGTCATGTCTGACTCTTTGCCACCCTGTGGGCCATAATCTGCCAGGCTACTCTGTTCATGGGATTCTCCAGGCAAGAATACTGGATGGGTTTCCATATCTTCCTCCAGGGAATCTTCCTGATCCAGGGATCAAACCCACGTCTCTAACATCTCCTGCCTTGGCAGGCAGGTTTTTTAACACTAGTGCCACCTGGAAAGCCCATCACAAATGGGCTTTATTAATACTTAACTTGATTCTCCGAAAATCTTCAGAATCGTATTGCTTGTGCCCAGTTCATAGATGAGGTAACTGAGTCTCCAAAGAAGTAACTTGCTCAGGTTTATATAATTCACAAATAGCAGCGCCCACATTCAAAGCCAGGTTTTCTGAGACTCCAAAGCAGTTTTCTCTTCTCTTAATCTGGTCTGAGGGGTTCAGTACCTTCTGTCGGGATCTGCTGGCACTCACTGTCGTGTGTACCCACAGGACTGAAGCTGTGGTCACCATTCCAATCCTCTTCCTCTGTCTGCTTTCCCCATTGTATAAATTTCATCTACTTCCCTGGATTTGTGTGCAAAATAATAGAAATCAAGTGTGAGATGATCTTGGATGACTCTCTCTTTTTTGTTGGGTAAGTGGTAACTTTTCTAATTAGAAGTCATTCTCCTTTACATTTTTCTTTCTCAAATACACATCTCTATACCTATACCAGCAGATACCTCATTATTCGCTCCGAGTTTATACTCCATAGGCAATCCCCTTTGATTATTTATAAATAAAACAGCCCTATAAAAAATAAGAGGCGAGAAATATAGCCTCCTGGGTTGCTGAAACATTTCATATGCTTTATCATCTCTTGCCAGAAGAAAGGGTATTGACATGGGAAATAGCTATGACTTGAATTTCACATAACAGTTCTATCTTGTTGAGTTTGAATCTTAGTTCTTGATCACTGTTAAACACTTACTAACTTACATAATAGCACTGTCACTTAAAACTCAATACAAAACACAAAATTACAACAAAATGCCAGTTTAGAATGGAGAAAATGTTTAGGGTACCTATTATCTGTGAACTTTCTCTCTCCTAACAAAGACAACAATCCCAAAACAGAATGATTCAAAGACTATAAAAATCTTTACCCAGAGGGGAGAAAAGAAACAAACAAAAACCTATTTGCCAAGCCAACCTCATAAAAATAATCGAAAACATTTAAAAGTATAAATCCATTCAAATAACATCTTCCCAAAGACTCAGGCAGCTGTGAGGAGGCAGAAACCTGCTGACTTAATCCGCCCTCCTCCACGGCACCCAGTCAATATCACAGAACCTTCATCATTTTGGACTTCGAAGTCACACTGTTCTTGTGGGGGATGACTGCACTTTCTGACATGCAGGCTTCAAAATACCAGGCTAATGGCTTGGCCAACTGAACTGGAAACTGAAATTAAGCCCAACTTCCACTTGCAACTCAACTACTAACATGCAACTATCACTTCATGGGAAATAGATGGGGAAACAGTACAATCAGTGGCTGACTTTATTTTTCTGGGCTCCAAAATCACTGCAGATGGTGATGTCAGCCATGAAATTAAAAGATGCTTACTCCTTGGAAGGAAAGTTATGACCAATCTAGACAGCATATTCAAAAGCAGAGACATTACTTTGCCAACAAAGGTCCATCTAGTCAAGGCTATGGTTTTTCTAGTGGTCATGTATGGATGTGAGAGTTGGACTGTGAAGAAAGCTGAGCGCCGAAGAATTGATGCTTTTGAACTGTGGTGTTGGAGAAGACTCTTGAGAGTCCCTTGGACTGCAAGGAGATCCAACCAGTCCATTCTAAAGGAGATCAGTCCTGGGTGTTCATTGGAAGGACTGATGCTAAAGCTGAAACTCCAAAAACTTTGACCACCTGATGTGAAGAGTTGACTCATTGGAAAAGACTCTGATGCTGGGAGGGATTGGGAGCAGGAGGAGAAGGGGACGACAGAGGATAAGATGGCTGGGTGGCATCACGGACTCGATGGACCTGAGTTTGAATGAACTCCTGGAGTTGGTGATGGACAGGGAGGCCTGGTGTGCTGTGATTCATGGCGTTGCAAAGAGTGAGACACGACTGAGTGACTGAACTGAACTGAACTGAACCAGATGAAGCCAAGATAAGGGCAAAAATAGTCTTTTTTAACAAGTGATTTATCTCTTGTGCTCACCTGCTTCTTAATGACTGTGAGCCATGCCATCTGAACTGCAAACTTAGCAATGGCTTATTTTTAAGGCAGAAATTCCTTATGCTCTTGAATAACAATGATAATAATTAGTCATTTGGAATCAACCAAGTATTCTAATCATTTAGGGAGAATTTTATTACAGTGACAGCTTACATAGGGTTAGAGACTCAACTACAATGATGAAGAAGTAGAAGATAGTTTAATTCAAGCCTCTTATTAGGCTTTTAAAACGTCGTGTCCAAAATCTATTCAGAGAATTGCAATCAGTTATCTGATCACTCAAAGTGGCTTACAGTTTTTGATTAAAAGTGTCTGTCTCCACAAAATGGATTCCACGGTCTTGGTGAATTACATGAAAAAAAAAGAAAATATTTTTACAGAGAATGTTAGGATGAAACCAATTTCCAAGGATAATTGAATGACATGTGAGAGCAGATTCCAAGGTTTAGTACTTTAATCTGGTCTTTTGCTTCTCAGACTTTATTCTCAGAGCCTACGGGTAGAGTCTGAAGTAATCTCAAAATTGTTAACTCTGCATGTTTTATATTTAACACTCGTAAAAATGTTCATGCCATGACTTACAAACAACAAAGAAAAGCTAGACTTTGTGGAGTTCACTCCAGGGGAAGGTTAGCTCTTGGGTTCCTCTAACTGAGAAGGTCTAGTAGAGGACTTTGAACTGCAGAGTGGATCTGTGGTCCTCACTCTGTGGAGCTCTGAAGCAACAGAAGTCAGAGAAACAGTATGAAACTTGCTCAGGAGACAACTGGCTGTGATTCAGTCCTTGGAGTTATCTCCTGAGGTGTCTGGGCTCAGAGAACAGGAGTCCGAGATGAGTAAGGGTTTGTGAAACTTAGCCTTGGCCTCAGTTGATAAGAAGATTTTTGATGGGAGTTCAGGCAATCCTGGAGAAGGCAATGGCACTCCACTCCAGGACTCTTGCCTGGAAAATCCCATGGACGGAGGAGCCTGGTAGGCTGCAGTCCATGGGGTCCTGAAGAGTCCGACATGACTGAGCGACTTCACTTTCACTTTTCACTTTCATGCATTGGAGAAAGAAATGGCAACTCACTCCAGTGTTCTTGCCTGGAGAATCCCAGGGATGGGGGAGCCTGGTGGGCTGCCATCTATGGGGTTGCACAGAGTCAGACACAACTGAAGAAACTTGGCAACAGCAGCAGCAGGCAATCCATCTGTTTTCACTACTGTTTATTAACAAAAAAAAAAAAAAAAAATCCGGGGGCAGAGCCCTTTCATGTGCAGAAATCAGACAGCTTATCTGCAGCCACCACTGGAAGATGCTGCAGCAATTTCTATTCTTCTCATAAATATTTGATACAAAACTGCAATTTGAAGTCAGCCCACAGCCATCCCCACTACCCGCCTGCCTTTTAGAAAACGTGGACCATCGTTTCTGGCCTCTCTTTCACTCCCAGTGTGTCACACTAAGAAGATTACTTACCTTCTCAGATCCCAGCCACTTTGCTCATTTGAAAAGCATCTGTATTATGGTTGCCAGGAGGAAGGGATAGTTGGGAGTTTGGGATGGACATGGACACACCGCTGTATTTAGAATGGATAACCAACAAGGCCCTACTGTACAACTCAGGGAAGTCTGCTCAGTGTTACATGGCAGCCTGGGTGAGAAGGGACTTTTGGGGAGAATGGAGACACGTATAGGTATGGTTGAGTCCCTTCACTGTCCACCTGAAACCATCACAACATTTTGTCTTCATTCAATATGTAATTAATTTAATTTACCCCAATACAAAATATTTTTTTAATTAAATCCACAAAAAAACCCCAAATCCACACAACTACCTTGATGAGTACCGCCTTGAATTCATGACCATACACCTTGCTCTGTTAGTGCTCTCTCGCTACCATGCTACATCAGTAGCCTTTCGTTTTCTGCTCTTCTAAAAGTTCATTTTACTTTTTTTCATTTCTCCTCAAACTTCCATCATCTCCTCTTGCATCCTCACTCTTGATTATGATTTTGCTTTCAACTGCAACAATGAAAATTGAAGCAATCGGAGGACAACATAAAAAAAGCGTCCTTCTTCACGCAGGAGTCGGGAGAAAGCTGACGGAACCAGCCCATAGGAAGCCCTGGCAGCCGTGTTGGGGTGAGTGAAGCTCCCAGCAAGCAGCTGTGTTGGTTCCTCCACTCTCAGCTTTCTTTCTGGGTCAGGAACTCTGCACTGTTCTAAAACTCAGGTTTTTACCATTATTCCAGTATGGCAAATCAAATAGATGTGATTGCCATCAAGAAGACAGTGCGTTCCTTTGTAAAATAGGAGGTGGTGTTTGTTTCCTAATTTATCTGTGAGGTAATATGAGGTATGGACTAAGAGACATTAGATCAAGAAAATACTGCAAGTTATTATCTTGTTTTTAAAACTAATTTTCTTTTTCTAACCTCACAATCACCAAGTCTCTATTTCCAGACTTGACTAAGTTTCTTGCCTAGGGATCCGTGAGTGTGCGTTCTATCAGTCTTGAAAGAGTCATGATATGGGAATGGGGGAGGGTAGTCTGTAGAAAAGCATGAAGGAAAGCAGTAAGAAGTCTATCTGTCGTGTTCGTCATTTTACCATGGTGATAAGATAATTTTTGTCTCCCTTTCTTCACCATTAAGAAAACTACTTCTAATAAATGCAAAAAAAGAGAAGATAGTGTGTTATACTCACATATCCCAGGAGGAGGGGTCACCATGCTGTGGGGGTTGGGGCACCCAGAGAGTAGGGGGCAGCGAGATGGAGAGGGAACCTGGACCAAAGCCTTTATCATGGTTTCCACAGAGAGAAACAGATGAGGCAGAAGAAGCAGGCTCTGGATTGGCTATTTTAAATCATTTCAGTAGGCTCTAGGACCTGGAGGTCTCCCTGATTTTCTGAGATCTGGTCCTGGGGTGATTAGAGCAGGAGAGAGGCCATTTTACAAAACAGCCAACACTGAGCCCCTTCTGTATACTGATCTGGTCCAAGAGCATCTAAGAAAGGGTACAGCACAGTATTTGCATCCTATATAAAAGATGTAAGACAGATAAATTTGATTTCTGATAACCCCGATGAATGCAAGTTTGTGGTAAACGTGCCCAGAACAAGCAGGCCATCAGAAGGAGGAAGTCATCCTAGACCAGCGTGGTTCACAAAGCCTTCCTGGGGAATCTGGTCTCTGCCTGGACGTGAGGAATGTGTCTAGACAGAGGAGAAGGAATTGTGCAGAGGAGAGGAGCACTCCCTGGAGACCCAGGAGTACAGGAGGTATGAGGCTCACAGGGTAGGGGAAGGCCAAGGACGGGGTGGATGTGTCCTCAGAGCAGAGGGCCCTCAGCTCTGTCACTGCTCCACAGCTGACAGCGATCCACCTGCTGGGCAAGGCAGGAAGTCACTTCCCAGTGACCGGCTCTTCCTCTTAATCCACAGGACCGGCAGGGCTTCAGCAGGTTAAGAATCCCCTGCAATGCAGGAGACACAGCAGATGTGGGTTTGTTCCCTGGGTGGGGAAGCTCGCCTGAAGGACGAAAATGGTAACCTACTCCAGTATTCTTGCCAGAGGAGCCTGGTGGGCTACAGTCCATGGGGTTGCAAAGAGTCGGATGCAACTGAGCAGCTGAGCGCGCCCATGCGCGCGCCCGCGCGCACACACACACACACACACACACACACACACACACACACACAGAGGATGGGCAGCCTGGGAGCAACACAGCCTATCTGAAGCCAAAGTAGGGAAATGTGCAGAATAATCCCTACATGAACCAATCAAGCAAACCCTTAGTCAATTGGTTGCCTTGCTCCCACCAGCTGCCAAGGTCACCAAGCCCCGCAGGGCATAGGGACAGCCCCACTGCGGGCCCCTGCCTGTCTTTGAGGACTAGAAGGGAAACAACCCAGGTCATGCCAGCCCTCTCAAAGCAATTTTCTACAGGAGTCCCTGCACTGCCACTTCCCCAGAAACCCAGAGACTTAATGGGTCACCTTTCCTGAACTCCTCCTGGTCACCTGGTCACCCTCACCACATCTGGGCCACACCTGAGCTCTTTCTTTGCAGAGATGCTCCTCTGTCTCCTATGTATTCTCATCTCTCAGCTGAAACTTTATCTTAAAGGTTGAACATGTGTGTGTGCTTAGTTGCTTCAGTCATGCCTAACCCTTTGCCATCCCATGGACTGTGGCCCGCCAGGCTCCTCTGTCCATGGGATTCTCCAGGTAAGAATACTGGAGTGGGTAGCCTTGCCCTCCTCCAGGGAATCTTCCCAACCGAGGGATCACACTTGCATCTGCCTTCATCTCCTGCATTGCAAACAGATTCTTTACCCACTGGGAAGGCCTAAAGGTTGAACAGTCTGAGGTTAACCCCATGAGTAATAAACCACTCCATGAAGACCTCACGGTATGCAGATTCATTTCTGTGACAGGTGTAAGGTTAATTTCCTTGCACTTGGAGGTGCCACGTACCCAGTGTCAAAGGCTTGGCATCTCCATCTGCATGTCCCAGGGCCTCTCAGTGTGACAGCCTTCCTCAAGAAAAGAACAAACCTCGGAGATGAGTCATCACAACAGTGGAAACCTGTGTTCTGTTCAGAACACATGACTATTCACATTCCATTAAAAAAGTTTTCTCCAGAATTAACACATTCTCTATCACATGATATGACCTCTAATTAAGTTTCCTGGAGCATTTCTTTTCTTTTTTCTTTTGAGTTGAGGTTGTGCCTGGCAATCTAGAAACTGAGCATTTCCTGGCCCTAGCGGTGGTACTATTTGAGGCACACTTCACTGCCGGGATATGAAGGGGGAAGGTGTGGATTCAGCATCCTGGTCCTCAGAAAACACTCCTGGACTTTGTGAGCTCATGGACCTCGAGCCCAGGGATTCCCTATTTCCCTTCTCCAGGGTTACAAGTGAAACTGCCCCAGCAGACAGAGACAGCAGTGTCTGAAATCCTCACGCTGCCACTGTGGGTCCCAGCGAAACTTCACTGAGCATCCTGCATGCCTGGTACCACACTAAGCCTGCAATGTGTTCTATGAGCCTCATGCAGTCCTGCGATGCCCAGATGGGGACACCAAGCACCTAAGAGGTTAAGGACTTAGCTGTTGGGTCATCATGTGACTCCAGCAGTGTTCTCAGCCCAGGGGGACATTTGGCAACACTGAGGGAGGGACTGGTTGAAGGCAAACACCGTATCTAGTGGGTAGAGATGGAGAAGGCAATGGCAACCCACTCCAGTACTCTTGCCTGAAAAATCCCATGGATGGAGGAGCCTGGTAGTCTGCAGTCCATGGGGTCACGACGTCGGGCATGACTGAGCAACTTCACTTTCACTTTTCACTTTCATGCATTGGAGAGGGAAATGGCAACCCACTCCACTGTTCTTTCCTGGAGAATCCCAGGGGTGGGGGAACCTGGTGGGCTGCAGTCTATGGGGTCGCACAGAGTCGGACATGACTGAAGCGACTTAGCAGCAGCAGCAGCAGCAGTGGGTAGAGATCTGTTGTTGTTTTGCTGCTGTTCAGTCACTCAGTCATGTCCGATTCTCTGCGACCCCGTGGACTGCAGCACACCAGGCTTCCCTGTCCTGCACTATCTCCTAGAGTTTGCTCAAACTCATGTCCATTGAGTTGGTGATGCCATCCAACCATCTCATCCTCTGTCATCCCCTTCTCCTCCTGCCCTCAATCTTCCCCAGCATCAGGGTCTTTTCCAATAAGTTGGCTCTTCACATCAGGTGGCCAAAGTATTGGAGCTTCAGCTTCAACATCAGTCCTTCCAGTGAATATTCCAGGTTGATTCCCTTTAGGATTGATGGGTCTGATCTCCTTGCAGTCCAAGAGACTCTTGAGAATCTTCTCCAGCACCACAGTCTGAAAGCGTCAATTCTTTGGCCTTCAGCCTTCTTTATGGTCCAACTCTCATATCCGTATATGACTACTGGAAAAACCATAGCTTTGGCTATATGGACCTTTGTCGGCAAAGTGATGTCTCTCCTTTTTGTTAATAGTTCACTGTCCAGGTTTGTCATAGCTTTTCTTCCAAGGAGCAAGCATCTTTTAATTTCATGACTGGAGTCACCGTCCACAGTAGAGGCCTGGGGAACTTCTAAACATCGTGTGTTGCACAGGGCAGCCAACAACAAAGAAGCATCCCAGCCCAAATGTGAGTAGTGTGGAGGTGCAGAAATCTGACTGGTGGTTATGCGGGTGACCTGCCTATGGGGAGACAGTGGCATTTTCTGCACAAAGTCTCCTGTCACGATTCTGGTTTCTGTGGAAAAGGGAAGAAGGAACTTACTCCTCATTGCTTACAGTTTGGTGCAGATTTACCTTCTCGGACATGTTAAATGCCCTTGGAGCCACATGACCCCACTCCCTGTGTACCTTCCACACCTCTTAGACCATTCCAGACTGTGTAAGGGTGATCCTCAGAGATGGGATCTCCTCCAGTCCAGTCCACCCTGATTGCAAATTGCAGGGACTGCACAGATCTATCCCCTGTCCCCAAGTCCAGGGCCCATGCCCTGGGGCTACGGCTGCTCTCCTGAGAATTCTCCAGTTGAACAAAAATATCCTCGACATCTAATCTGTCAAACCAGCTCTTCAATTTCTCAGTATGGATTCCTTTTTCTTTAATTGCAGGATAATTGCTTTACAATGTTGTGATATTTTTCTGCCATCCAACAACTCGAATCAGCCGTAGTATAGACATATTATCCCCTCCGCCTTGAGCCTCCCTTCACCTCTTATTTCCCGCCCCTCTAGGTCATCATAGAGCACTGAGCTGAACTCCCTATGCTGTATAGCAGCTTCCCACTAGTGATCTATTTCACACATGGTAGTGTATAGATGTCAGTGCTAGTTAGCGTGGATTCCTAATGCAGAGAAGTCTTCAAAATGGGGTGTAGGGAGTGGAAGATTCAAGGAGGTGACTGCTGGGAGGAGAGATGACAGAATTAAGATGGCTTTATGCACTTCATGCCTGCTCAACCTCTGAGCTGTCAAAGGAGAAGGATGGATTCCCCAGGATGAGCTAGACTCAGCTGCACACTTGTGTCCTTCTGACTTTTCCTTTTTGCTCTGAGAGCCCCACTCCAAACGTGGTGTCCCCATGTCCAGTTCTGTTGCATGGAGTCAGATGGGGAGGGAGGAGGATGAGCCAGCATCCCTCTCCCTCCATCCCCTTCTCCACCCTACTCCCAGGCACTCCAAGGCCAGCCACCTGCCTCGGGGTGCACTGTCCCCATCTCGCAGGATGTCTGGCCTGGGAAGAGATTGCTGCTGGGCTCAAGAGTGAGCATCTCGTCACCGAGACGGTATCTGTTTTGCCTCATGGGAAAAAGAGGAGGACGGTTATTCTTTTTATTGTGAGAACACTAGGCTGTGCCAGGGACATATTCCAGCACTGGGGAATATCAAAAGCTGCTTTCTTTCCCCTCCTTGCATCTCTCCCTCCACTCCTTGTAGGTCTTTTCCCTACATGAGATCTCCAAGGCCAGTTCCTGGCATAGTAGTTGTGACAAGGATCAAAGTAACCCTTTCTGTTTCATTAATTATGTTTTGGAATTTTTTTATAATAAAGATTCTTACTGGTTATGGATCTGTCACCCTTTTCCATTTCCATGCAGGAAATCTGCATGAACGTTAGTGTCCAACCATCTGCTGCATATCCAAAACAGAAAACGGTAAGCCCAAGGGCAGCCTTTTCCTCTTATTTTGTGCAACTTTACAGAAAACAGCTTCTCGAATGGGAGGCCTTCCTGCACACGTGACAGGAGTACAGAAGCCTGTTTTCACGCACAGCCCCCACCCGCTCTGTGCACTGCTGGCCCCAGAAGCACGGTGGCTTATGCCCTTCCCGGCGTGGATGGGGCTGGGCCAGAGGAAGACGCTGCCCAGACTCTGGGAAAGACAGGTAGGGTGAGCCGGCTGCTCCTCAGTGCCTTTTCGTGCTTGGACTGAACTGAGCTCCCTTCCACTGAGGTGAGCAGCCAGCATCTGTCTGTTCATTTTCTGTTATTGATCTTTCTTACTCTCCATCCACCCCATTAAGCCACTCAATGGCAAGCAGGGGAAAGGCCTGGTAAACCTGCCATTTCACACAATAGCGGTGCCTTAAGACATCCCAGGTGGCTCAGCGGTAGACAATCCACCTGCCAATGCAGAAGACCCAGGTTCAATCCCTGGGTCCAGAAGATCCCCTGAAGAAGGACATGGCACTCCAGTATTATTGCCTGGAGAATCCCATGGACAGAGAAGCCTGGCAAACTGCAGAATAGGGTTGCAAAGAGTCCGACACAATTGAGTGACTAAACAACAACAAATAAAAGGTTTCCCAGGACCTCCTTTCTTCCCCAGCTTGTCCTGCCCCAAGGGCACTTGGCTGGGGAGAAGTATGCGCTCCTGGGCAATGGTGGCCGTGGGCTCAGGTCTGGAAGTCAGTAGGCCTGGCTGTGCTGTCTGGGCCCTTGCTGACCTCCATAGGAGTGGAGAGAGGATACAGATTTTGGTAAATGCTCACAGTCCTCACCTCTGCTCCTGCACCCCCTCCCCCGCGCCCACCCCTGGGCATCTCAAGGTTGGGCTCTCTTTGTCTGTCTGACATTCTTCTGGTGTTGACACTGCCCTGCGTTGGTTCTCATGGGCACTGGGCATCCCATTCCATGTGCCCTGCAGCCCTTGATAGTGGGGTCATGACACTCTGTATGTGAACCTCTTGGGTACTCACCTAGAGCTTCAACATCAGCCACCCTGTTGGTCTTCTGGGTATTTGAGAACTCCGAGATGCCTCCAGGCCACCCAAGGTCAAAACACTAAAATTAGATGCCTTTGTCTGCGTACTCAGAGCTGCCACTTTCTTTATTCTGATGTGGCTGCAGGATGCTCCCAGGACACTCCCAATTCCCAGTGGATAAATGGGCTAAGAGCCTGGCTTTCAGCTACGCTTTCATCCACCCAGCGCCCCCTTGTTTCTACAGTGTGGGCTCAGCATGGGATTAATGCAGCACTCAGGGGCTTCCAGCTGCCACTTCCCCTCCAACAAGCACAAGCCAGAAGGAAGCTATTGAGAAGATTCTTTGTCACAATGTCCCCTGTGCTCCTAAACGAGCATCTGCCTGTCACCTTTCCTGGATTCTCAATGACTGGTAATGTAGAATGAGAAAACCAGCTTTGGAGTAAGAGAAAACCCCAAATATTATCCCCATGGTACTTCTTTCAGGCTTTCAAAAAGTATCACAGAGTTGTTGTTGTTGTTGTTGTTGCTGGTCAGTGACTCAGTCGTGTCCAACTCTTTCCAACCCCATGGACGATAGCCTGCCAAGCTTCTCTGTCCATGGGATTCTCCAGGCGGGTATGCTGAAGCTAGTTGCCATTTTCTTCTCCAGGAGATCATCCCAACCCAGGGATTGAACCTGTGTCTCCTGCACTGGCAAGTGGCTTCTTTACCACTGAACCACCTAGGAAGTCCCAAAGAGTCATTAGTCATTGTTAAAGCAAAAAAGAAACATGGTCTTTCATTTCCATGTCATTGAACTTGAGTAATCAAACACTGTGATGGGATGGGAATGATTTAGGGAAATTTCTCACAGTGACAAGATATAAGAGCTAGAAGTTCTGAGTGCAAAGATCATTTAGCACATTTCCATTTTTAAGAGAGAAAGTTGCATTGCTGCCAGGTTAAATGATTTATCCTTGGTCCCAGGTCCAGTGAGAGAGTTAAGAACAGAAACCATATGTGCTTGACCACCTATAAAATAAAATGAAAGCCTTCCCATAATTTCCGGTAGTAACCTATAGATAAAAGGAAAGACAACACAAAAACATGTCTGGCCAAGGCAAAGTACAGGCTCAGGAAACCCAATGTCCTAGAACAGGTGCAAACTGGGGGAATCCGGAGGGGCCTAGGGTCCCCAGATGATCAAATACATCACAGAAAACATCATGCAGTATTGATCCACTTGAACAGATCCTTACTAACACTGCACTAGGTACCAGGCACCACGGCAAGTCCAGGCAGGGTTGTAGGGAAGAATGAAATAGCCGTTTGTTGCATCCAGGTGCCCAGACCCTCAGCCTCCCGGAGGGAGTTCACTTCCTTCTAAAGATGCTCATTTCACATTTATGACTTTGCCCGTCAGAGACCTCTTGTCCACATTTCACCCTGCAACAAAGCACTGTCCACTGTATAAGACTTATAAGACTGATATTATGAGTTGTGTAAAAATATACATATTTGATCCCAACCTGTACCGTTTTTAAAAACAGTCACATGCCACCCATTCTGAAGCATTATTTACTGAAACAGACCACTGTGGTCTTTAAGGACAAAAGAAATGAGGCTTAAACAATGCCAACTGATACCCAAAATCCCTCAACAGATGAGTAACGGGGCTGAAACTAGAACTCACATCTTCTGTTTCCTAGTAACTCTACTCAGTAACGTCTCACTGTCAACCAATAGGCCTCCAATTGCTTCCTAAGACCATCTAGACGTCAAATGGTGAGACATCATACAACCAGTGTGCTTCATTCCCCATTGATTTGGCTGGAAATGTTGACTGCAAGAAAAACCTGGATTTCAGCATCTTGTCTCTGGGAAAAATCAAATTTAAAAATTTAACAGTCATTTTGATAAAACAATACAATATCCTCAGCCTGATTCAAAATTAATATGTTGCCAGATTATTTTTCTCCAAGGAAAATTAGGGAAATGTCATAGAATTGATACCTGCATTGGAGGGTAATGAGGGAAAAGGAGAAGTCTTGCCAACTCTTAGAGTTTCTGATCTCTTCAGTACATTTTTACCTGAATGGTTGTCACGGAGATATAAGCTACCTTTGTCCTCTGAATGAAGCTAATAAAATAGATGTTGTTACCTCAAGTATTGCAATCTTCCCAGGTGGCACTAGTGGTAAAGAATCTGCCTGCCAGTGCAGGAGACATAAGAGACATGGATTCAGTCCCTGGGTCGTGACGATTCCCTGTGGAAGGAAATGGCAAAGCACTCCAGTATTCTTGCTTAAGAAATCCCATGGACAGAGGAGACTGGCAGGCTACAATCCATAGGTTGCAAAGAGTTGGATACAACTAAAATGATTTAGCACATAGTTCTTACACTTTAATGGGGCATCCCTGGTAGCTCCGATGGTAAAGAATCCACCTGCAATGCAGGACACCTGGATTTGATCCCTGGGTTGGGAAGATCCCCTGGAGAAGGAAATGGCTACCCACTCCAGTATTCTTGCCTGGATAATGCCATGAACAGAGGACCGTGGTAGGCTACAGCCTATGGGGTCACAAAGAATCATACACAACTGAGTGACCAACATATACACACACACTTTAATTTATATATTTATTGGCATCATCATGAATTAGCTTGAGCTGTGAACCTCCTTCCAAAAAACACTGTGAACCGAAGTTTAACAACTGTAAGTTGTACTTAGTTTTGCCCACAATGGTTCCAGAAATTTTTTTCCTAGGCACTTGCTTTCATTTACCACTGATTATCAAATTATTTTAAATTGAAAGTATTTTTAAAGACACTATGTATTCTGTGTCTCATATATCAGCAGGTGCTTACATTACTCAGAGTTTTTGAGTCATGAGAAAGTTAATTACAACAGCCTTCACTATTTCTCTGCAACAATAAAAATGGACCCTTAAAAATACCGTTGGGGGGGTATTAACATTTGATGCATGGATAACAATAAGCAGTGATTTTTTTTTAATCTGTCATATAATTGGACACAAAAGATTCAGGTGCAATTTGTTTTTGTAATTGGTTTCTAAGCAGTATAATTTTTAATTATACACAGAGACTTCAATGATCATTTGCTGAATTTTTAAGCTGCAATTTTTTGTTTCTACCTGCAGCTCCTTTGTTCAGGTTTACCTCTCTTTGACATGAAAAGTGAAAGTCACACAGTAGTGTCGACTCTTTGCAACACCATGGACTATATAGCCCATGGAATTTTCTAGGCCAGAATACTGGAGTGGGTAGCCTTTTCCTTCTCCAGGGAATCTTCCCAACCCAGGGATCGAACCAGGATCTCCTACATTGCAGGTGGATTCTTTACCAACTGAGCTGTCAGTAAAGTCCATTATTTGTATTTCTAACTCAATAATAGATCCACAGCTCACTCATTTTTTTCTTGTGCAATGGTAGGATGAAAATATGTAGCTTTGGAAATACAGCATCCTCTTGGAGATGAAAGTAGGAATAGTTTTCTCTAATGAGAACATGATCTCTAGAACAGTTTATGATGGTCCCTTTCTTTCTTCAGGCCAGGAGCAGCTGCCTTCGGTGCCTGATGGAATTATCTGTGTGCGTTGTGTGAGGGTCACCACTGATGTTCTTTCTCAAAGGGCATTCACACTGCGTTTCTTTTTCCAGCTCTAACTCAGTAGGAAGCCCACAGCCCAGCTGGTGATGGCTGACTGGACAGCATCATCTCTCTTGTCCCCAGTGTGTGTTTCCCAGATTGAGTCACCTAGAAATATGTCAGCTCGTTTACAGAACCCAACTCAACTCACAACTGACTGATTTGAGTGAAAAACCAACTTACAGTGGGAAATAATACTTCCTAGTATAAATTTTTCTGGGACATGAACATTATGATCTGAAGATGTCTTGAGGAAAAGAGAGATTATTGATAATAATAACATGTGTGGATGTTCAGGCATTAGTTTGTGTCCAGCTCTTTCTGACCCCATGGTCTACCACACAGCAGGCTCCTCTGTCCTCCATTATCACCCAGAGTTTGCTCAAACTCATGTCCATTGAGTTGGTAATGCCATCCAACCATTTCATCCTCTGTTGTCCCCTTCTCCTCCTGCCGTTAATCTTTCCCGGCATCAGGGTCTTTTCCCGTGAGTCAGCTCTTTGCATCGTGTGGCCAAAGTATTGGAGCTTCAGTATCAGTCCTTCCAATGAATATTCAGAGTTAATTTCCTTTAGGATTGAGTGGTTTGATCTCCTTGCTGTCCAGGGGACTCTCAATAATAGCATAGCGATAGCTGATAACTGACATGAGAGAAAGGAAGAATGGTATCTGACACGTGTTAGAACTGTGAACCTAAGAAAGCACTGACCACCAGTTTCCTCCACATCCTCTGTTTTCAGACCTTGAGTGTTCTCTCCCTTTCCTCTGATTGTAATAATTATGTTGTTTCCAAAAGACCTGCCAAAACTGCCCTTAGAAAAGAAAAACGCATGTTATAAAAACAGTTAATGCAAATGTATATGTCACCTTGCTAGTTGTAGCCGTGAAATCTAGAACAGCCTGGTAGAATGGGAAGATGACAAGCTTCAGCACCAGACCACTTCTGCTCAGGACGAGACCCTGTTCAGCCCTGGCACTGCCAAGCATAAACTGTGCAACCTCAAGACCCTTTCTAAACTGGAGAGTATAGCACAAATGTCCAGGATTGTTGAAAGAGTTGTGAAAAAGTCCATAAAACACCTAGAGCCTGATACTCAAATGGTACTCAGGTTATGATAGTTATTATTATGTTACAGATAAACTATGCTTCAATTTACTCAGTGGAACAACATGTGGCCATGGGAATAAGGCTGATAAAGAGTATAATAATATAGAAAGTTTAATGTTCCATTGATCCATGAAAAATCATAAAACAAAATTATTTTATGTGTTAGAAAATAATTGTATAGAAACAAAGACCAGAAAAATATGCCTAAACATTAAAATCGTGTATTTTGGAAGGTGGGACCTTACCTTTTCTTTCCCTGATCAGTTTTTAATTACCAGATTTTCTCTGTTGATTGCAGGTATGTATTTTCATAGGAGGAGATGTAGGTTTATTGCATTTTAAGAGCCTCCTCACCAGGTTAGCATCATATGCTCACTGGTGGCTCTTTATGGCAAGGATTACCTTGCTGAGTTCTTTCTGTGGCACTATGATGGGTGTATTATTAGTATTCCCATTTTACAGAAAAGTTAAGAAGATCATGAAGTTTGGAAGCAACAAAGCCAAGATTTAAGCCAGAGAGTGTGACCTGGTGTCCATGCGCTCTGCCCCACCTGGCTGCCACAGGTCAGGTCTGAAAGGGCCAAGGGGACCCATAGTCATCCATAATCTAAGCAGAAGGAGTTCCTGAATAATCGCGGATTATCATGATGAGTTACTAAGAGAAGGAGACTTGAGGAACTGTAGACAGTCATGAAGAAGTCTATGGTACCCCAGGGTCTGAAGGATATGCTGCAAAAGGATGCTGATCCTCACTATCTACCGTCCTGAGCTGCTTCCTCTGTGCTCCTAAATTTCCTGTCTTCTGCTTCCTCCCACAAGCAGAGGCTTTGAAGCAGAATCACAAAAGAAATTATTCCCGTTCCCAGTACAGATTGCAAGGGAAAGTCACATCTCTTGGAGAGAAGAATGAGAAGAGGAACTCCATCCGCTCTCTGCATCAGCTGTTCCTGCGCCAGATTCTACTTTTCAGAGGCTCCGATATCTGTCACCCTGAGCGAAAACAGATTTATTCCAGGCACATTTCTTTCTGTGCATTTCCTTTCATTTATGCACGGAGTATATAGCTTAGATCCTTTGAGCCCAAGAAAATAAGCCATTCCTGACAGAGGAGTGTTTTGAAGACAGATTACCTGGCCCACCATCCACATTTTGCAACCACGTATCTGTGTCCTCTGCCTCTTTGCTATTTAGTATAACAGCCAAAAACAACAGTGCTGTGAAAAGTGGATTCCACCATATCTCCAAAATCACAACAGCCATTTATCTTAAAAAAGATTCTGCAATAAGATTAGCACAGATTCATTGTTCTAATTTAAATACAAATTTCCCTTTAACATGTTTGGTAATATTTTCTAAAATTTTAATATTTTTAACTTTGTTATTGTCAAAGTAACTCTGTGTTTGAAATATAACTGTTTAGGAAAAAGAAAAAGAAATTTTTTCCAGAAAAGAATGAAATCATGTGAGTAATAATAATGTCACACTTTGAAACTCAAAGCTCTGCATTTGCCGTCTTTTTAACAAAGGAGAAAATGCCACCTTATTTTGAAATGTTCTGAACTTATCAAAAAACAGGCAAAGAAATGGCTTCTCTGATATAAAATGAATTCGATTGACAGGCTTTTTCTAGGGAAGGATTATAGCCCTTCAAAATCGCGTGATTTCCAGTGACATATGCACTTTTATTTCACACCTACTTTTAAAAAAGCTTATGCTCATACTCTCGGGTAGAACAAAGGGGAAAGAAGGAAAAATATGTACATGTATTTTATTGTTAGTTAGACGTTAACATTAAAACCATATTTGGTTCCTGGCTGAAAAATAGCTCCCTGAGAAAAAAATCAGCCAACCACAATGAAACAGAAGCAGTGCCCTTTTTATCCGGTCCAGGGTATGAGCTCTGATGGTCAGCTCCCCTGCTTGTGGAAGTGTTAGTCACTCAGTCATATCAGACTCTTTGCAACCCCATGGACTGTAGCCTCCCAGGCTTCTTTGTCCATAGAATTCTCCAGGAAGGAATACTGAAGTGGGCTGCCATTTCCTTCTCCAGGGGATCTTTCCAACCTAGGGATCATACCTGGTCTCCCGAATTGCAGGCACATTCTTTACGGTCTGAGCCCCAGGGAAGCCCCAGCTTCCCTACTTATCCACCTAATGTCAGAATCAAGAGCAGATGTGCCCAATTATTCCACACAAGAAAGAGCCTCTTAGAACAGTAGTCCCAGCCTTCTTTGGCACCAGGGACCAGTTTTGTGGAAGACAGTTTGTCAACCACCAGGATGGGGAGGGTGGTGGTTTCAGGATGATTCAAGCTCGTTACACGTATTGGGCACTTTTTTCCTGTTATTATTCCATCAACTTCACCTCAGATCATCAGGCATTAGATCTTGAAGGCTGAGAACCCCTCTCTTAGAGAAAGGTAAATAGCTAAAAGATAAAGCACTCTCTTCCACTGTCACTGAAATCAATTCATTTCCAGGTGGAAACGCGTTAGCGCCTTTGTCGCTGCTGCTCCCTCCGCCGGAAATGCTTGTCCTCTGGTTCTCCCCATTTCATGGCCCTTCTCAGGCTTCAGAGAGGAGTCCACCTCCTGGGAGAGGCCCTTCCCCAGCACTTCACCTAAAATAAGCCTGAAACAAGGTTCTCTCTCCCAGAACCCCATGCCTTGTCTCCAATGCTCTCATCACGTCCGTAATTACTTCGTTATCCCATTGATCCTTTGCATGTTATCACCACCCTCAAGAAATGGTAGTCGTCCAGAACCCGAAGGGCCTGGCACACCTGGGCAAGTACTCAACAACCTTCTGCACTCCACCAAAAGGCTATAGTCGTTTCCCAAGAAGGGAGGTCTCAGATGTTCATTTAAGACTCCATATGTTCCTGTACCCACACTTGGGCCCTTTGCTATAGGCAGAACACATGAGGCAGCAAATGTTTCTCCAGGAGCTGAAAAAAAAAAAAAAAAGCCTGGCAAAGGCTTCTCATAGAGCTGTCAGTCAGGGACCAAGAAGGGGGAAATCCCAAGAAGAGGAGGAGAAGGCTTCCCTAGTGGCTCAGTGGTAAAGAACCTGCCTGCCAGTATAAGAGATGTGAGTTTGATCCCTGCTCTGGGAAGATCCCGCATGCGCGAGCCACAAAGCCTGTGCCCCACAACTACAGAGCGTGTGCTCAACAGAACTGGGAGCCGCCACTATGATGCCTGTGCTCCACAAGAGAAGCCACTGCAACGGGAGACCACACCCCACAGCGAGAAGCCCACCCCCTCCGAAACTAGAGAAAAGCCTGCACAGCGACAAAGGACCCCGCACAGCCAAAAACAAACACATTTAAACAATGTTTTAAAGAGAAGGGGAACCTTAACCCAGGTCTGCTCTACATTCCCACCGCTCCACCGGGAGCCAAAGAGAGCTCCCTGAAGAAGGGGTTCCCTTGGAACCCTGTTTCTCCCTCACAGCCTTGAAGGTCTTAAATTCTCATGAACTGCAGGTCCAAGGAGTAAACACAAGAGAGTAAACATACTTTTAGCTTCTGCAAGTGGGTTTATCATTCCCTCCCCAGCCTATTTGGATATCAGTACATAATACATCTGGAGAAGGAAATGGCAACCCACCCCAGTATCCTTGCCTGGAGAATCCCATGGATAGAGGAGCCTGTGGGGCTACAGTCCACGGAGTAGCAGAGTCAGACATGACCGAGTGGCTGAGCTCTTATGCAAGTAATATATTAATACAAGGCTCCCTCACCAGAGTCCTCCTGGGCTCAGACCTCTGGAACTGGGACTTGCTCTTAGGGGATTGATCCCATCACCAGCACCCACTAACTGATGATTTTTCCCAGGGAAATTTCATGCTATTTCAGATGTTTTGCACTTTGAGGGAAAAAATCCTTTAAGGAAGAGACAAAATTACACCATAAATTCAGTAGGAATGTCATCCTTTCCCTCCAGAAAAAGGAAAAATATCCAAGGAAAAGGATGAAAGAGGAGCCCTTTTAAACACCCTGCCTTTGCATGGAAAAAAACAGGAATACAAAAACTGATAACAGCAGAGCCTGCAGCTTGACAAGGGTGGGTAGGAGAGGTGGTGAGCAATGCTGAAATTCCTTCAGGTATTTGTAGAACTTCTGAGCTACAGTCAAAAGCTAAAATTATCAAGAAAAATACAAAGTATTTTTAACTCCACATAAATTAACAATGTGCCTATTTCAATTCTATTGTTTGGGGACGACTAGGTTCGTTGGAGACTTTTTTAAGTAACTTGAGATTTCCAACATGAATTTACTATTTCAGGAATTGTGGGGTTTGGGTTTTTCTTTTTTCCACTGCAAGATATCTTTTTATGTCACTAGGGGTATTGTTACTGGCCACTGCCAAAGCTTAGTGGAAGTTTCCTATTTTATATTCTAAACGGTTGGATTATTTGTTGGTAATTGTACGTATTATCTGCCATCTGTATGGGCAAGATTTCAAAATGCCTCGATAAGAAATAATGTGGTTGCCCCAACCATGAGGAACTCCCATTAGCATGGTTCACAGAAGTTGGCTTTAAAGTCCTGTAAAATATTGCTAGATGGAGTGGGGAGGGCGGTGGGAAGGGGGTAGGATGGGGAGGTACATATGTATACCTACAGCTGATTCATGTTGATGTATGCAAAAGCCATCACAGTATCGTAAAGTAATTATCCTCCAATTACGATAAATAAATAAAAATATATTGGTGGCTTTTTCTACAACTCCTTGAAAAGAGTCTTTTTCCATTGATAAATTTCTCAAAAGTAAAACATAAAAACACAAGCCATTTCAAGAAACTTCCTGTTGCTTTAAGTGAAGAGGAATTGACATGAAAAGGAGGAGAAGGTTTCAGGCTGAAAGAACATGAGTGGGGGTATGTTTTGGACTGAACTGCATGCCCCCCCACCAAAATTCATATACTGAAGACCCAAATCTTTGGGAGGTTATTGGATTTAGATGAGGCCATGAGGACTTAAGAATGATAAGATCAGTGTCCTTATAAGAAGAAGAAGAGATAGGACTTCCATGGTGGTCCAGTACTTAAGAGTTCAATTTCCAGTGCAGGGGATGCAGTTTGATCCCTGGGCGGGAAACTGGGGAATCAGGGCTTCCCTAGATGGCAATGCCCGCCAGTGTGGGAAACTCAGGAGATTCGGGTTCAGTCCTTGGGTCAGGAAGATCCCTTGGAGGAGGAAATGGTAACCCACTCCAGGATTCTTGTCCGGAAAGCCCATGAACAGAGGGCCTGGTAGGCTACAGTCCCTGGGATCACAAAGAGTCAGACACAACTTAGCACACACTCTTAGGGAACTAAGATCTCACATGCTAAGGGCAACTAAGCCCACATGCCACAGCTACTGAGACTGAACTCTCTAGAGCCTATGAACCACAAATAGAGAATCCTGGGACCCACAAGAGAAACCCCCTGTGCACCACAACAAAAACCCAGCACAGCCAAAAAAACGATAGAGATACCAGAGATCTTTCCCCAGGGCACAAAGAGGTCACAGCACGTGACAAGGTTGTAGCTTTCCATAAACCAGGAAGGGACCTCAGCAAGAACAAAATGTACCAGCACCTTGGTCCAGGGCTTCCCGCCTCCAGAATGGTGAGAACTAAGCATCTATTGTTTCAGCCCATGGTGTTCTGTTACAGCAGCCGGAGCTATAAGACAGGATGTCTCCTGGGAGAGCAGTACCAGCATTTGAAAGAAATTTTAAACACCCTTCAGGAAGCAACAAATAGCTTCAGCCTTGTCACAGAAACAGAATCATCACAATGAAGACTGACCAGTATCATGCCTCCTGGACCCTTCGTATCACCTCAGGATAAGCCAGGAGAGGCTGTGGTGTAAAGTGCTGCCTCACCCCAAGGCTACAGAGGAGCCTGGAGAACGCGGTACTCCCTCACAGCTGACTTCGGAGAGGACTCATTCTAGATGTTGTTGTTGTTCAGTTGATTAGTCTTATCCGACTCTGTGACTCTGTGAGCTACTCATGGACTATAGCCCACTGTCCGTAGGATTACCCAGACAACGATACTGGAGTGGGTTGCCATTTCCTTCTCCAGGAATCCTTCAGGCCAGGGATCGAACGCTCATTTCCGTCATTGGCAGGTGGATTCTTTACCAGTGAGCCACCAGGTTTCACAAAGTAAGTTAAAACATCTAGAGTTAAATAGAACTTAACTGTGGCAGAGGGCATGGCAACCCACTCCAGTATTCTTGCCTGGAGAATCCCATGGACAGAGGAACCTGGTAGGCTATAGTTCATGGGTCACAAAGAGTCAGATATGACTAAAGTGACTTAGCATGCACGTAGTTGAGACGTACAACATACAGACACTCTGATAGTTCTAGATCTTAAGTAACCCATGAAAAACCTAAGTAAAATATTTTATTAATGTACTGTAAGGGAAATAAACTGATACAAATCTCTGCCTAGATTATATCTTAATATATTGATGATGCCTTATATATAACCCCATGGTCCACTGTCTAGACTTAACAGACAATATATTTGCAGAAAAAGAAAATGAGTAACAGTTATCAGTCAGGCAAGGTAGAATGATTGAGCAGATAATTACTAATATCTGTGTGTAAAAATTTGTTATATTTAATTGCATCGACTTTAGTTCAAGTTTGGTCTTCTGGTCTCAGTAGCTTCCTTCTATAATTGTTGTTGGTATTGTTTAGTCACTCAGTCATGTCCGACTCTTTGAGATCCCATGGACTGTAACCCACCTGGCTCTTCTGTCTATGAGATTTCTCTGGCAAGAACACTGGAATTGGTTGCCACTTCTTTCTCCAGGGACTTTTATAGTTAAATTGTCACAAATGCTGTGGAGATGCTGACAAAACCTCAGAAATATGCTGTGGTATATTCTAATTAAATAAATCTATTAAACTAAAAAAAATATTAAAAAATGAAATCAAGCTGTCTATTTTATTAAAGCCATATTGAGCTGTTAACATCTTACCACTTTGTTAAGAGGGTTATGACTATACCAGAAAGAGGCTGTATCTAAATACCAAGGCTAATGTCATCAGCTTAGCATTATCAAATCTCCCAGACAACTGAGCTTAATCTTCTGTTATTTTGTGTCATGTACATTTTCAAATTATCCAAGAGTTTTCTAATGCTCTCCTCTTCTCCTAGATGCAATAAGCTTTCCTCTCTTTCATCAAATCTTGAGAAATAATAGTAGTAGTGATGCAAACTTGCTGGACTTCCCTGAAGGTCCACTGTTTTCCACTGCATGGGGCACAGGTTCAATACCTGATCAGGGAATTAAGATCCTATATGCCCTGCGTGAGGCCAAAAAAAAAAGAAGAAGAAGAAGAAGAATTCAAAGTTGCTCAAAAAGCACTGAGTCAAAATGCTTATTCCTCTTCCATTTATTCCATAAACACCTGCTCTGTGTCCTTACCTGTCTGAAGTTTCTAGTATATCTATCAAACAAGAACAGTTTGTGTCTGTCCTTTGTACTTGAGGTATAATCCAATAATGAGCATGTTGGCAAAAGCAGGCCCCTAAAAAATCACCCAATCTGGTCTTAATGACTATTTCCTCTTCTATTTATAGTGGAATCCAGTGCCAGTTAATATTTCCAAGAGCACCGTATCACTTCTGTTCCAGAGAATGTACAGTTGCATCCTACTAACCAGTAGCTCCAGCTGCTGGACTAAGATTCTTGACTCTCCAGAATTCACGGCCCTCCAGTCTCTGCTTCTGCTCTGCCTACATGCATCTCCCTCTACTTCTCCAAATAAATTCTAAACTCCAGCCAGGCCAAGCTTTTTACTGTTTTCCCTGCTTGTGCTTTTTCTCATTGACAATGACCTTACCTCACATGCTCTTTGGTCCTCCCCACCCCAACACAGCCCAGCTTGGAGGCCATGGACACCTTGAACTTGAACTTAAGACCTTGAATTTCAGCTTCCCCTTTGGAGCCATGAGAACAAAATCGACTCTGATTTCATTGACCTCATTAAAGGAAACAGGATGCAAGGAGTGCCTGGCCCAAAGAAGACCCCACCCCCAGGAAAGATCGCCCCCACCTTTCCTCCATTTTCCAAAGCCCTGACCATCCTTGGGACTTCCTAGGTAGCTCAGGGTAGAGAACCCAGATGCCAGTGCAGGAGACACAGGAGACATGGGTTCAATCCCTGAGTCAGGAAGATCCCTTGGAGAAGGAAATGGAAACCACTCCAGGACTCTTGCCTGAAAAATCCAATGGACAAAGGAGCCTGGCAGGCTAGTCCATGACATGCAAAAAGTTGGACACAACTGAGCAGCTGAGAACACACAGCCATCCTAACCCTGGCAAGTAATATGCCTTCAGTAATCATGCTATGACTTTAGATATAGTGAGAATTCTTCTTATGGAATTGTCTTCATGACTCTGTTAGAAATCCATTCCTCCTGCCAGTCACAGAAAACCAGATGAAAGATGCTTAGAAAGCCACAAGTATATGTTATTCATGTAACAGGACGTCCAGAGGCACCCAGTCCATGGCCGCAGTGGCCATTCTGTGATGCTGGCAGGATCCCGCCTCCTCTTACTGTTCTGCCCAAATATCCTTAGGATGTGGTTTTTTACCTCAAGCTACCCTCTTGCTTGTAAACTGTTTGATCCTGCCTCCAGAATTCTGGGGCTGTGGGTGAGGAGGGGGATACAAAGGCATGGAAGAAGGCAAAAGGGCCAAAAACTTTCTCCACGCAAGGCTTTGCCTTTAGAACAGAGAAGAGAACCCTTCCTGAGGATGTCCTCCTACACAGCATCAGAGGACAGTATTGCCTGATCACCCAAGCTGCACGTGAAAGCCAGGAGATTGACTATTTCAGCTTCCCGGCCTCTGTCTCTAATAAAGGAAGGCAGGGTCCCAGGGTGAATGGATATTGAATGTCAGCCTCCTGCAACATCTATCACATCTTCAAAATGAGTTTATAAACCAAAGTTTACCAAAGAATTAGCCCTAACTTTACCCTCAAAACAAATGTGTTGACTGTGGCTATTCACAGGAATGTGTCTTGGATTCTGCAGCAATTCCAAAAGCAGAAAATGAAAACACACCTTGGACAATAGCAGCAGCATTGGAATAATTAGACCATTTCCCAAAGTCACTGGGCCTCCCTGGGGGCTCAGACAGTAAAGAATCCGCCTGCAATGTGGAAGACCTGGGTTCAATCCCGGGGTTGGGAAGATCCCCTGGAGGAGGGCCTGGTAACTCACTCCAGTATGCTTGCCTGGAGAATCCCCATGGACAGAGGAGCCTGGTGGGCTGCAGTCCACGGGCTCACAAGAGTCGGACATGATTTAGCAACTGAACAACAACAAAGCGCACAAGAAAATACACAAAGCTGGGAATTCACTGGTGGTCCAGTGGTTAGGACTTTGCACTTTCACTGCAAAGGGTACAAGCTCAGTCCCAAGTCAGGGATCTAAAATCCTGAAAGCTATGTGGTATGTCCAGATAAAAATAAAATACACTGAAGTGAATGATGCAGCGAACAGAAGGCGAACAGTGTTACTTCATAAAAGAGACTTTTAAGGCATGGTGACTGGCAGCTGCAAATTTGTGCTGGGCACACTGGAGTTATCACTGCACTTCACTGACTCCGTCTATGTGATAAGCACTCAATAAGTCTTTGCTAAGTTGGATACAGGCCATTTATCTACCATGGGATAGACAGGTTGACCACTTTCCTATGAATCTGAGTTGGAAATTACTGTATTAGACCTTCTGACAACTTTTTTAAGATTTCTCTTTATGTGTACCATTTTTTTTTGTCTTTATTGAATTTGTTACAATATTGCTTCTGTTTTATGATTTGGCATTTTGGTCATGAGGCATGTAAGATCTCAACTTCCTGACCAGGGACCAAACTCGCACCCTCTGAGTTGGAAGGTAAAGTTCCAAGCACTGGACCACAAGGGAAGTCCCCCTGACCTTTCTTATTCTGTAGCTATTTGGCCATCAATTTCTTCCATGAACACAGTAGAGAAGGTATGTAAGTAGAAAGTGCAGAAGGATCATACCACTCCAGGGGACATCGTTCACATGGTAACAAATGGAGCTGAGCAGTGTGACAGCCCGGTGGGGGTCCTCCAAAGTCATAGCTTGTGCAGACACTGTGCTTGTAGAAGAAATGGTTGTTGAGAGTAGACCATAATTCCAAGGACTCTGTTGAGATCACTAATTAAATCTGTCTCACATGCCATATGGTGCTTCCCTGGTGGCTCAGTGGTCAAGAACCGCCTGCCAATGCAGGAGACTCGGGTTCGATCTCTGGGTCGGGAGGACCCTCTGGAGAAAGAAACAGCAGCCCACTCTAGTATTCTTGCCTGGAAAATCCCAAGGACAGAGGAGCCTGATGGGCTACAGTCCATGGATACAAAGAGTCAGACACGATTTAGCAACTAAAACAACACATACCATATGAAAAGCAAGTGTTCTTCTGATGACATGATTAATATGTAAAGCAGGTAAAATTTGACCTTTCTCACTGTGATATCCAGGGTCCTGTGGAGGCCAGACAACAGAGTCCAAGGTGATGCCCTGTGATTCAGAGGATAGACTTCAAATGTGGTTTAGGATTTCACTCAGGGTCTCAGGAAAGTTCAATGACACGGGAAACCTCAGCCCATCCCTGGGGAATTCTGACACACCACCAAAGACCTAGTTTCAGAGAAGTTGAACCTAGCGCCAAGAAGCTTTGGGGAGTCAACTGCAAAATTCTCAGGGCCCTTGCAAGCAAATCCATGTCACAACAGAAGTTTGAAACTGGCCACATTGGAACTACTCAGACTGCAGAAACCTGCAAATGTTTCAGATCAGGCCTGTGTTTTAGAGCTGGTTGATCACCGCTGTCGAACATACCACTGATCACATATGAAATAGGAAACAGGCTACAGCCTGCAAGGTAGGTAACCAGACCCCACACAGGTCGCCATTAGGAAGCCAAGGGTCTCCCAGATGGCTGTAGAGAAAGTCACCAAGCTCTAGGAAAGAGGTTCAGATAACAAGTTAAGTATTGAGTGTTGACAGCTGCTCTACCCAGTGGTAATCCAGAAGGTTAAAGTCAATCCTCTGACACTGGAAGAGTTCCCGAGACTGACCCTTGAATCCTAATAATATCAATAACAGTAGAAACTTAATCATCACGGTGTGTCAGCTGTCCACACCTCACCTATGACATTGGTCTTATTCACCTCATTTTGTAGATGAAGAGACAGAGGCTCAAAGTGGTGGAGCATCCGTCTGCAGCCAAAAGCAGGAAAGCCAAGACCACTTCCCAGGAGGCAGACCCCTGGTGACAACACCCACAAAACAAGAGCATGATGGAGTGAGGGCCAGCAGTGGACAGAGACATCACACCAGGACCACCGGCCTGGCAGATCCCTGAGGACAGACAAGCTAAGACTCCAGGGAAGGGCGAGAGACATGGGTGCAGGAGGGGGCAGCAATGGCAGCAGAAGAAAGTCCAGAGCTGGTGTGTGCCTAGGGTGTCCCAGGCCTGTGATCATGGGTTGGCCAGAGCAAAAAGTGTCTGTAACTCAATGACATCACAAAGATGATGCCTTCTGAGGCATGCATTGAACCTGTCTCTCCAAGATAAGCTGCCAGGAAATGGCCTGAGGAATTAGCTCACCAGCACTGGACGAAGACGTGTGCACATCCCATCATTGTTCAGTCACTAAATTATGTTTGATTCTTCAAGACCCCATGGACTGCAGAATGCCAGGCTTCCCTGCCCTCCACTATCTCCTGGAGCTTGCTCAAACTCATGTCCATTGAGTCAGTGATGCCATCCAACCGTCTCATCCTCTCTCATCCTCTTCTCCTCTTGCCTTGAAAAAGACTCTGATTCTGGGTCTTTTTTCAATGATTTGGCTCTTTCTATCAGGTGGCCAAAGTATTGGAGCTTCAGCTTCAGCATGAGTCCTTCCAAAGAATATTCAGGGTTGATTTCCTTTAGGATTGACTGGTTTGATCTCTACAGTTCCTTACAGCTTACAGCTCCTTACAGCTTTGCTTCTTACAGCTCCTCTCAAGGAACTCTCAAGTCTTCTCCAGCACCACAGTTCTAAAGCCCATCATATCACTGAGGAATTTATTCTTTCTCAGAAACTCTAAGCCATTCCTCCAAGTCCTCATTTCCCACCATGAACATTGAACTAGACTTCTGTTTTCTCACTGTGCCAAACACATTTTATTGGGCTAATTACTCCATCTCTGATGGTGGCAATTACACTTTGGATTCATTTCATGGTTTAACAGAGGCTGACGGTGCTGGGACTGTAAACTTGAGGCTGCAGTATTGAACAACAGATTAAGTACTAATAAATGGTTTTGTCTCTTCAGTGACTCTGCTGGCATCTCATTCATCACTGATGACCCTACCTGACATGATCCTACCTGCTGATGTCCTGAGGGTTGCTGCCTAAGCACTATGGGGTGTTTGCTACCTGGGCTCCATCACGGCAAAGTCGACTATGTGGAACTATCCATGAGCCAAGTTATGTCCTTTGGATCATCATGAGAGTACACAGAAAAGCTTTATTGATGTAGTCACTAAGGTGGCTATCACGCTGTCCCCACCCGATGCCCAGTGCTAACAGTAGACCAGAAAGAAGTTAGTTGTGAGCCTGTGAGAGGTTGGGGGAGGTGGACAGGAGGGGTATCTCAGGCTGCCTTCCTTCCTCTGAGAACAGGGGATTTGGAGAATTATTCAATGAGCTCATTTTTGGAAGTGTTTCTGGGCTCCGCTCCACTGAGATGCTGAATTAGGACACAGTATTCCCAGGTTTTGACTTATTAAAGGAGCCACGGGTTAATATGATTGAAGATACTGACCAAAATGGAAGTTCAAGAGTTCTCATTTGAGCATTTTTTTAATACTAATGAACACTTAGAAACAATATTCACGGCCAGAAATAAAGTAATAATTTATTTTGATCACAGCAAGTTTTGGAGATGTTGTAATGTGTTAGATGTGAAAATCAAATGAAAACTTTATTTTTCTGAATTTTAAAAATAATTTAAATGTGCATGTTTCTATGTATATCTGTTCACATGCGTGTATATACAATATCATATATTAATAAAATATATGAATAGTATAACATACTGTAAAGATACATTTTTATGTTTCACATTAGAAGAGTTATATGCAAAATGTTGCTGAAGTTATTTCTGAGTTGTGGGCTTACAAAGGATTTTGCTTTTATTCTTCATATTTTTCAGTCTCTATAATACGCATGTATAATGTTATAGTGAAATAGTTAAGAAGCTTCCAGTTACTATGATAACCAGAAACACACTGTATCAAGACTTAACTCTTCACTCATTGTTCCTCTGACTGTGCCTCTTGCACACGTTAGTGATCATGGAAGCAGGTCTACCAGTGCAGATCAATATGCAGTCATCCCAGGGCACACAATCCAAGGCTCCCACATGCAGAGGTGCCCATGTGCTGTGCCCTGTACCACCAAGGGCTGTAGTAGAGACAGAGGTATATGACCAGCTGGGAAGAAGCCGAAATGTCTTTGAAATAAGAACAAAAAAATGTGTTTGCCTTTTGCTAGGGAACAGGAACTCTTTCATCTCCAAAACACAGAGCAAAGACAGAAAATGCCTGCAGAGAAACACCAGCAACAGAGCCAAGAGTTCCTACGAAACATGGAAATAGGCACAGACATCACTGGATCTTTCCATGTGACTCTTCCTTCAGCTAAGAAGGAAAATTATGTTCTATGTTTCCCTGGGGGCTTCCCTGGTGGCTCAGCAGTAAAGAATCTGCCTTCAGCGCAGGAGTATGTGGGTTCAATCCCTGGGTCGGGAAGATTCCCTGGAGGAGGGCATGGCAACTCACTCCTGTATCTTGCCTGGGAAATCCCATGGACGAAGGAGCCAGGCAGGCTACAGTCTATGGGAGTCACAAACTTGGCAGCTAAACAAACAAAAAATGCCATCAGACATTTTTGAATATTAAGTAATATGTATCGTCAAAAACAGTCTATAGTCAAAATAATCTTTAAATGGTAAAATGCATCTTCCATATTTAATTTTTGTGGCAGGGACATTTCATCCACCAGAGGAGGGCAGGCCACTGCAGCATCTAACCAAGACACCAGCGTTGTCCAGTTCTCACCCATCAGTCCCCTCCAGTGCAGCTGCTGATCCCTGGGGATGGCTCACTGGCAAAATGCTCTGAGTGCCGGCACTGGCTCTTATAGAAGTGTGTAAAGCTTTGTTTACAAGCATCTGTATCCGAATCACAAATGGGCCTTTAAAGAAGCTAAGTTTCTAGGCCTTAGCCGGTGCTACTGAACCAAGGGTCCTTGGTCCCTCCTGGGTCCCCACTCTGAGATCTACTTTCACCTGCTTCTCAGGTGAACCGCATGCATGTTCCAGGTTGAGAAACTGTTCGGCTGCCTTAAATGTTGTCAACTTTTGCCTTAGGAGAAATTCTTCCTCAACTTACGGACTCCTCTTTTCTTTCTCCTGTCCCTTCTCACAGAAAACAAGTTTTTGCACATTAGGAACCTTGTCTCTTCATGTAGTTTAAACCGCGATGACGTATTTTGTTGGGTCAGAGTAGTTTTCTCACCCTGTCAATTAAAGTGGTGCCTTTGAAAATGTGCTTAAACTGAAAGTGTCAAAATGAAGCCTGTCACAGAGTCACCTTGAGTCCCTCTGGGGACGTGAAAGGTAGGTTGCCTGGGAGCAGAGGGCGCGATGAGGGAGAGAGCTGAATACCAAGACCCAGCGGAGACCAGGAGGGCACACGGCAGGCTGCCCCAGGAAATCACAGGCTTAACAAGCAGACGCTTATTAAGCTCCTGCTCACCGGAGGCGTGGTGACCTTTCAAAGATGAACCACAGCCCAGAAGAGGAGAGGGAGCTAGGAAGGACTGATGGAGCCAAGACTAAGAGAGATGGCTGCAGCATCACAGGCCCCTACCCCCAGAGGCTCACTGCCAGCCCTGCGCTCTGCGCAGACACCACGTCAGCCACACCCCAGTGGGGACCGGGGGCCTCTGATGAGGAGAAGGCCCACAGAGAAGTCCTGCTCACCATCAGTCCCCCAGGCTTTTCCAGAACTCTGATCTCTTAAATGGCTCTTGTTTCAAATCCTCAAAAGAATTCTAAACTACCCATATCCGCTTCATTTACTAAATCCCTAGAGTTAGACTCTTAGCAATGAGTTGCCTGGAAATAATGAGACCTTGTGGGCACATCCCATATAAGACTAATATTAAACAATCTTGAATCGATACATTAAAAAGCATAGATTTATAATGTGAGGATTTTTTTTAATTACCTTATAGTTTGCACAGCTAGTTTCACAAATAAGTTCAGATACTTTGTCAAAGTTGCTGGAAAGGCTGACTGATAACAGAGCATCCAACTGTAGGGCTGATTGGTGATGAGGACAAAGAGGGAAGAGAAGAGCAGAAGCTGAGGGTTGAGCCGTGACACTGTGCTGCTGCTGCTGCTGCTAAGTCGCTTCAGTCGTGTCCAACCCTGTGTGATCCCAGAGACGGCAGCCCACCAGGCTCCCCTGTCCCTGGGATTCTCCAGCCAAGAACACTGGAGTGGGTTGCCATTTCCTTCTCCAATGCATGAAAGTGAAAAGCGAAAGTGAAGTCGCTCAGTCGTGCCCGACTCTTAGCGACCCCATGGACTGCAGCCCACCAGGCTCCTCCATCCATGGGATTTTCCAGGCAAGAGTACTGGAATGGGTGCCATTGCCTTCTCAATGAGTGGAAGCTAGTGATGCTGAAACTTCAAGATCCCTTCTCAGATCCTGGAAATGTGTTCCTATGTTCCCATCTTTTGTAAAATAAGAAAAAGTAAAAATTATTCACGCTGTTTTACTGAAAGAAGTACCATCAAATTGTATAAGCAACAGAGTTCAGGATTTCTGAGCATAAGCCACTCATTCTCCTTGCATGGCTTTGCAATAAATCTTTCTTCAAAAAATCAAACAAACAAGCAAAACCCAATTTTATGAGCATCAGAGTCACAGCACCTAGACCTGCAAAGCAGATTCTCCTGCACAACCAGCTCCAGACTCCCAGGCATCAATTCCAGGCTGAGCCCCTGAAGAAACAAAAGGCTTTTCCAAAATGTCAGTGTTATTCCTCTGAATTCCTAATTTTTCTCAGCCACAATTTTCAGGAGAAGTAAGAGCAGCCTGCACATCCCCTTCCCAAAGTGATGGAACCCAAAGTAGATGGTAAATGAGAGAGTCCACCCACTGGGTTGTACTAACTAGCCATTTGAACATCACTAAACTGCCCATGGAGAAAGTTATATGCCGAGCTGCAAAGTGAAGGCTGCTGGAGCTTTAGACATCTGTGGATCTTGGCCCAGTACGGAAGTGAGTTTGCAGGTCTGCTCTATGGATGAAGCCAGATCATACCTGTTTCGCAAACTCTGACAAAGTATGCATTAAAACAGACGCCCACACCACCCCCACCATCCCCACCCCCTTCGCAGTAGCTAAGAGTCATTTCATGGACTCTGTCCCCTCGGGACATAGCAATCACCCTGTCCCCACCATCCTTGCCACGTACCCACACACACAGAAGCTACAAAGGCTGAAGAGCGAGTGAGCTGACTTTCTAGAACAGGACTCAGGACACTCCAGAACCCAATGCCAGCCTATGCTGAAGCACGTAAGAAAGATGCATAATCTGCCTCACTTTCTTGAACTGAACTCTTGGAGGGGAGAGGGGAGGTGACAGTTTCTTCCTCAGAACAATGGAAGTATGAGAGTGAGTGGGAGAAATTAGTGATGATAACAAGGTGTCTGTCAACTTTTGAAAAATTAGAGTCAGGAAACCCAAAAGGAAAGTTGAAAGAAGACAATTTAGGTTATATCAAGATTTGACACATCACTGAATACCTGCTAATGAAAAAGACTTTATTTTAGCTTTCTTATTGTCTTTATGAATAATACTTGTTAAAATCACATAACATTTTCATAAAAGCATCAAGAGCATTAAAAAATAACCTTGTTTCCAGGATGGAAGAGACTGTGACAGGCAGGTTCATTGTCTATAAGAAGCAGAAGCTCATGCTTGCATCTATTTTCTTTTAATTTTCTAAAGCTTTACTGTACATAATTCAGGTGGAGGCAGAGAGAGAAGCTTTAAAATGTGCCAATTGTTGCTATTCTGCCAGAAGTTTTAAGAAATGGGTTGCAGTAGAGCCAGAGAGATACCTTGGGAGCAAAAGTGAGAACAATTTTCTGATTTGAGTATCTTCCTCGAGGGACTAAAATGCAGTTTGTCAGGATAATAGACTACATTATTTTCTGTGGTCAGCAGATGTGACAAAGCTACATGGACAAATGGCTTTTTAAACTTGATTGCATATTTAATAATGCTAATGTTGGTGATCATTTGGAAATAATTAGTGATTATTTTATGGATAGCCAGGAAACCTCCCTGGAGGAGGTATGGCAACCCACTCCAGTATTTTTACCTGCAGAACCCACGGACTAAGGTGCCTGAAAGGTTACAGTCCATAGGGTCACAGAGTCAGACACAACTGAAGTAACTAAGCACACACATGAAACCTCCACATCTTGGAAGACTTGCTCAAAAATCTTCACTGTTGGTACATGTGTATATCCAAACCAGGGGCCAGAGCTTGGAGTACTGGTCACCAGGAGGCAGCCTAGGGTCCAGAGGCCCTGGGTTTCAATTCCATCGCCACCTCTTGTGAGTTGTATTACTTGGAGCAATTACATAGCAATTACACGATTTCTCCAGACTTCAGTCTAGTGTGTGATGCTTAATAAAGAAACAAAACACTTAGTCTTGTTGGACTTAGCATCTTATAAATCAACTGAGAGAGAATTTCCATATTTACAACTTTGAGTTTTCCTATCAAGACATACAGCTAGTCTTGCCATTTTTCAGTTAACCTGAAACCTTCAATTAAATGTTAAGAGAACTTAAGGGTAATGGCTTCTGGCCTTGGCAGAAAATGTGAGAAGAAGGCTTTCTTATCCAAGTTAAGTCATTTACTCATCCTTTGTGCTATGCTGGCAAAATAAATCACTCAAGTTAAATATCTCCATAAACATGTGAGTTCTTGATGCTTAATGGGCCAATTATCTCAGCAACTCCCAAATAAGTGAAGCATTGAAATGCTGGCAATTAAATGATATGTTTCATGGGAACCATAGATACTCCCAGGTCTGAATGCCTAATTGCAAATTATCCAGCTTCCTAGTTTTCCTTTGTCTCCCTTCTGTTCAAAGCTGGGAAATCTTCTATCTCCACATCTCTAGGAGGAGAGAACATTGAAACTGGAAGAAATGGTCACCCAACCGACTTCATTCTCTGTGAAGTGCTTTTTAAATAGCAATGGAGCTACTCTTGAATGCTGTATTGCTGATTTGGGCCAAAGTAATAAAATATAAGAAAAAAAATTGTGGCATAAGAATTAAAAAGTAGGACATACATGTATGTGATAACATTATATGCACGTGATAGAGTTATACATCGTAATACTCTCCCTGCAAAAGAAACCACTGGAAAACTACTGCTAAAAATAAGACAGTTGAATGCAATAGTTTTAGATTAATATTTTTTTAAAAAAATAGCCTTCACATATAAAACAAAACTCAGCCAAGATATATAACAGAAAAGAAGGTTTAATTTACACTTAGAAAAAAAAACTGAGCATAAACTTAACAAGATTAAGAAACACAGAATCTATGTAAGGAAAATCATAAAACATTCCTAAACACTACAAAGTTAACTGAAAAATGGAAAGACCAGCAGTATGCCTCAAAAGGAGAACTCAGTGCTGTAAACATTTCAGTTCTCCCTCTGCTGATTTATCGCTTAATGCCACCTCCGTAAAACATCAACAGACATTTTTCCTGGAACTAGACAAGCTGGGCATAAAGTTCATATAGAAGAAAAAACAAGCAAGAATAACTACAAACACCCTGGGAAAAGAGCCCAATAGGTCAGGTAGAGTGGAGAAACTATTCTTGCCATACATCAGATGACATTATAAATTATCACTGTGGTGTAAATGATAAAATCGAATTAAAAACAGCATGATGTGGGATCATGAATGTACAGACAAGACTAACTGAACAAAACAGAAAATCCCCAAATAAACACAGTTGCATGTGGAAATGTAGAATGTACATGGGAAGTACAGAATCTCAGATCAGTGGGAAAAGAATATATTTCTTAATAAAGTGATATTGGACTAGCTGAAGGGTAATATGGAAAATGATAAAATAGTATCTATTTCTTTTACATTGGACACCAGGAAAATTCCAAACAGTTTAGATATTTAAATGTAAGAAGTAAAACCACAGAAGAAAAGATGAGAAAGGGTGAATTTCTTCATTGTCTGAAAATGCACAAAGCTTTCCTAATTATGATTCAAAACACAGAAGCAACAAGGGAAAATATTGATCAATTTAGCTACCTAAAATTAACATATTTGCAGAACCAAAGTATAAGACAAATGACAAAGTAAGGAAGGAGATTTACAGTACCTATCCAGACACAGACAGAGCTAATAGTCCCAATGCATAAAGAGATTCTAAAAGTAGAGAAGATGAAGAACCTGATAGACAAATGGGCAAGAGGTAACAACAAACAAAACTTAGAAAAAGAAATGCAGATGGTGCTTAAACATAGAACAAGATGCTCAATCTTGCATATAGAAAATAAATGTAAATTAAAATCTACTCTTCTGGTGAAAAAAAAAATAAAAGTGAAAGTCACTCAGTCATATCCGACTCTTTGAAAAAGTTCAAATATTGGACAGCATACCCACCACTACCTTGCCAGTGTTACATCAGTAGTTATGGCAGGTACGAGGAAAAACGAACAAGTACAAAGACCTAAGGAAATGTTTTAAATGGTTTTTTTTACATGCCAGATGAATGCTTAATTCAAGTGAATTCAGAACTGGCCAATTTCAAGCCTGCACTGGTTTCATGAAGTCTACCCATGGACTGCTCCATCTTCCCAAACATGGTTTGAAAGCCTAGAGAATCCCTGATTACAATTCTTTCATGGTTGTTTCTTTTTCTTGGCCTTTTTGTCACTGAGATTGTTATTATACATTTCTTGCTTATTCTGGACCTACAACTAGACATTTCTAGGCTGCCTGTGATGGTGTCTCTACCAGTAACCACAGAGTTTAGAGCTCCATAAACCCTGCCCCCCAAATGGCTCTCTGTTTGGAGCAGAAACAATTTTGACCTAGGTCTTGTCTATATTCCAGTGGCACTATAAAAATCACACAGCTAGCCACAGATGTTACGTCTATGTGTCTTTCACCAGACAAGTCAGGTAAGGCTGTGGGGGGATACTGCTGACTCTGGTAGAAGGCCCTCCCAGGATGCCTCCCACTCCATTGCCAAAGGCGACAGGCATTGTCAATGAAGCACTCAGAAACGGGATAGTACAAAAAGGCAAGAGGAAATGTTTTCACTGTAAACACCCTACCTCCACTGGACAAATAGGGACTGCAAGGGCCTTTTCCTGAATACCCACTTCTGTCATTCCATCTGGCACACCTAATTGGAGATTTTCAGAATAAATTGGCTCTTTGGGACATTTAAAAGCAAAAATAGCCACTTCTGTTAATGGAAGATCAGGTGTTGGGCCTTTCAAAACTATTATTCACAGTCGTTAAAACAGTTCCAGGAAAAGCACCACGGGATAATGTGGTGCCCGTTAACCCCAGCTGCAAGATCGAACTGACAGCCGTAGCACCTCAGGGTCCCCCAGCTGCTGCCACCAGAAGTGAGGCTCCCAGAGTCTCTACAGGGCTCTGTACAGAAACCCTGTCCAGGGCTCAGTCTTGGGACCAAGAAAGAGAAAGTGTTAGTCATTCAGTTGTGACTCTTTGTGACCCCATGGACTGTAGCCCACCAGGCTCCTCTGTCCATGGATTTTCCTGGCAAGTATATTGGAGTGGGTTGCCATTTCCATCTCCAGGGGATCTTCCCAACCCAGGGATCAAACTCAGGTCTCCTGCATTGCAGGCAGATTCCTTACCATCTGAGCCACCAGGGAAGCCCCAGAAAGACGAAAAGGAAGTAAGATTTTATGTGAACTAAGGGATAGTCTGATGGTCCCGAGCTGATGCTGGGAAAGACTGAGGAGCAAGGGGGCGACAGAAGATGAGATGATTGAATGGCATCACTGACTCAATGGACATGAGTCTGAGCAAACTCTGGAAGATGGTGAAGGACTTGGAAGCCTGGCGTGTTGCAGTCTCTGTGGTCGCAAAGAGCTGGACACAACTGAGCAACTGGACAACAACACCAGCTAGATGTGTTTGTCGCTTGAGCATTTCTTCTCTTCCCTAGTACAGGAGTCTTTCAACTGTGTTATCCCCTGGGGTGGAAGGAGGTAGACTTAAACCCACCTGAACAAAGAGATGTAAGAACAGATTGCCGGATGGCCTCCTGCTTGGCTGCTGAGAACAAAGGCTTTATTGTATTCTCCACTGATCCTTATCCACATTTGCTCTTGATTGATCCCAGGGTTTGCCATCTTGACTTATCGCTGGGATATTTATTCTCTTCCAGACACTTCAGCCCCATGGCAGTAAGTGAGCAATTGTGACTAGAATCCAGGCATCTTGCTGACCTGGAGGCTGATGGCCACAGAAGTAACAGAGAGACAGAAGCCTCGCTCTTCCTCTGGGGAGCAAACACCAGACAGACCCGCGGTGAGAAAAGCCCAAACAAACCTTTCTTCTGAAACACATTTTATTTATTTAAAGAAGTAGTTTCAGAGCTGTTTATAACGTATTTTGACAATTGTTCCTGACTCACATGAAGAATGTTGTCACCTGGAAGTGGAGGGGAGGAACGCAGGAAAGTCACTCACAGGGCTACAGAATAAAGAAATAAAGAATCCTCTTGCCAAGCAGGAGAGGTAAGTTCGATCCCTGGGTTGAAATGGCAACTCACTCCAGTATTCTTGCTTGGGAAATCCCATGGACAGAAGAACCTGGCGGGCTACAGTCCATGGGTGCAAAGAGTCAGACATGATTGAGCGTGTGCTCACACACACCTGTATACATCCTCCATGCAAATGCTCAAGTCTGGTCACTTTCACTGACACCACATCCTTCCTGCCCCACCAGACAGTGTGAAGGGAGGCACACTTTCTTCTGAGCCATAATTATAGCTGTCAGGAATCCAAAGCAATCACTTTGCTTCTAAGGAGGTAGATTCATTTTCTTAAAAGTGCAATGGAGCTCTTTTTTCTGTTCATGAACGATATTTTCCAGCAATGTCTATGATCTTTAATTTCTGTTCTTACCTACTTACTATCCCTGGTTTAACTGGGGTGTCCACTGGGGCACTGCTATACAGAAGTTGATTAGGTCTGAACAGAGAATGCAATGTGTGTAATATAACCTATAAAGATGTGCCTGGATTCGCATTTGTAACTGATACGAGGAGCAGGAGGCACAAACTGGGTGGAAATTCCACCACATTTAACAATGTGAGAAAAAGATTTAGATGAAAGATAATTCAAGTGGCACTGGGAATATTTCTAGCTTTATCTCCAATGTGTTTTCTAGCAATCTTCATATAGTCTTATTTGGAGATGCAATATCTATTCCTCTGTCTAGATGCCTTAGTAAGTTTCCTTCTAGAGATATGTTCTTATTTAAAAAGTCAGTGTTTTATCTTTTTATTGAAAGATACACAGTACAAAGAAAAACTGGCGCTAACTCTAGACGTATTCATCAGAAACACTATCAGGCTATTATTTCAAAGACAAAGCTGAAATCCAAATGGATGTTCTACAGACCAACACTTGCCAAGACGTGTTGAAAGTCCTCAGAACATTACTCTGGACTGAAGTAGCGATGCCTGTGCTTGTCAAAAAGAAAGTATGTCAAGGTGCGTTTTTATTGGATTATTTCTTCAGCACAGGTAGTAAAATGACTGTGCTGTGTGCTCAGTCATGTCAGCTGTGTCCAACTCTATGCAGCCTCATGGACTGTAGCCTGCTAGGCTCCTCAGCCCATGGGATTCTCCAGCAAGGATACTGGAGTGGGTTGCCATGCCCTCCTCCAGGGTATCTTCCCAACCCAGGAAACAAACCTGCGTCTCTTGTGTCTCCTGCACTGAGCAGGCAAATTCTTTACCAAGAGTGCCACCTGGGAAGCCCGTTACTTACATGAGGCACTGGATATGAGTGCATGAAAGAGGCTTTTAAACCCACCACCACTCCATGGGCCAGTGCTTCAGTCTCATTTTCAGAACTTCTGAGTCATTCATTTGAAGGGAAACAAGCTATGCCATTTAAAAATTCAATTCACTTTCCTACCATTGCTTTCCTCTGCTGCTTACACATTTTAAATGTTTTATTTGTACCAAACACAAACTCTTAAAAACAGAGTTTACTCTATGCATCACTTAAGAGACAGAACCTCAATCATAAAACAACTTTCTCACTCATTTTGGCAGCTTGATTTCTGGGAAGCGATCTCATCTAGGCTGGCTAATTACATGTCCTTAAGTATCTGGCATAAGATAATTGCTTTTTTCTGGTGTGTGGAAGAAAATCTAATCTTTAGGACAGCAGCCTCTCACACTTGCTGTAAGTCTGCATGCCAAGTTTGCTACCAATTCATCTACTCACTCAACACATGCTTACTGACAGCCTACTGGCTCCCAGGCACAAAAATGGAATTGAGTACCAAGTACTATGACCGAAATACTATGAAGGAAGCTTGACGTGGAGCATACAGTGGCTTTAATCTAAGGCTGCTCCTATTCTGGCTGGCTCTGAACCCCTCCAGCATGTGAGTGCTTCAAAGACAAAGTGAGGGACTTCTCTGGTGGTCCAGTGGTTAAGACTCCACGCTTTCCGTGCCCGGGAAACAGGTTCTATCTCTGATCTAGGAAGGTCGCACATGCTGCTCAGAGCAACCAAGCCTGTGCTCCACAACTGCTGAGCCTGCATGCTAGATTCTGTGCTCCTCAACAAGAGAAACACTGCAATGAGAAGCTTGAGCACCACCACTAGACAGTACACCCCTCTTGCCACAACTAGAAAAGCCCACACGGCAACAAAGACCCAGCATAAACGAAAAAAGACAAAGTGGGATCCTAGTTAAAGCAGCAAAGTAAAAGTGTTAGTCGCTCAGTCAGGCCTGATCCCTGACTGCAACCCCATGGACTGTAGCACACCAGCTTCCTCTGTTCATGGAATTCTCCAGGCAAGAATACTGGAGTGGCTTCTGTAGGGGATCTTCCTGACCCAGGAGTCAAAACTAGGTCTCCCACATTGCAGGCAGATTCTTTACAGTCTGAGCACTTGTATCTATTCTTTTTCAAATTCTTTGATTGAGGTTAGTACAGAATACTGAGTAGAGTTCTCCATGATACACACTAGGACCTTGTTGGTTGCCTATTTTATATATAGTAATGTATACATGTTGGTCTGTGGGGCTTTTTATTTAAAAAGCAAAAAAACATTTTAAAGGAAGATTTGGAATCTGCTTCCTCTCTTCATTATAATAACAGGGTCTGCCCTTTAGGGACAGTAGTTTCTGTGAAGGGTGGGGGGCAGGCCCCTCCAATGACCTACACTTTCTTTTTCAGGATTTTAAGAAACTTGGGAAACTACCTTTGTTCTCTAACACTTGATAGTGTTGCCATTGGGCTTTAAATGAAAAAGCAAAATGCATACGTATATGGTGTGTGGGGGGGGTGGTGTGAGTATCTGTGTTTGACTTTCTAGGTGTCACTCAGAGCAAACCCACAACCACGCACTCTAAGGTCCCAAGGTGAGATGATTCACCAGGCTGCATCCATGTGCGTGACGTTCCTGTAGACATCGATTCTCCATAATTTGCTACATCAGCTGGGGACCTTGCAACTGCACACTCAGACCGTATACCATCAGACTGTCTGGACAGGGGCTTCAGGAGCTGTGCATTTCTTTAACAGGTGTCTCCATTGAGGTTAACACCCTTCTGTGAGAGAGTCACTGCTCTAAGCTATGGTTATACATATGCATATTCAGTTCAGGTATTTCAGTTTTAGATACTGAGGATAAGAAAGGGTATAGGCACACCAAATTTTCTCCTATGATTCTTGCAGTAACTAAGTAACTGGGGCAAAAAGTCTTATCTTGCACTCCCAGTACACACACAGACACACACACACACACACACATACACACACGTCATCTTTATGCTCTCAGCTTCTAAATTTGTTCCCAAGTTGACAAGCACATGAAGACTTATCTGAGGGAGGCTCTGATTCTTTAGTTGAGGTTTGCAATGACATAGCATCCAAAAGCTAAATCATAAACAAACTTTCTTTTCAAATATTGGGAACAGTTACATTTCTTTGTAGGCTACCTTGGCTCAGAAACTCTGCAGATAATTATCACCAGTGTTCCAAATGAAGAGTGTCTGAATGTGTGCTTTTGACCAGCCAGTTCCTTCAGTGGACAGTAGTTAGAGGTCTCCAACTGACACCCATCTCTTGAATACATTTATTTTAAAATTATACAGTCATTTATTTGAAAGTTACTGATTTGAAAATTTATACTATTTTACATTTATGGTAAACTGCACACACACTTATGGGAATAAACTAGTGAAAGAGAATCAAGATTAAAATCCAGAAAGAATAAAAATGAAGTGTACATCTCACTTCAGTTCAGTTCAGCTCAGTTCAGTCACTCAGTCCTGTCTGACTCTGCGACCCCATGAACTGCAGCACACCAGGCCTCCCTGTCCATCACCAACTCTCGGAGTTCACTCAGACTCGTCCATCCAGTCAGTGATGCCATCCAGCCATCTCATCCTTTGTCGTCCCCTTCTCCTCCTGCCCCCAATCCCTCCCAGCATCAGAGTCTTTTCCAGTGAGCCAACTCTTCACATGAGGTGGTCAAAGTACTGGAGTTTCAGCTTTAGCATCAGTCCTTCCAATGAACACCCAGGGTTGATCTCCTTCAGAATGGACTGGTTGAATCTCTTTGCAGGCCAAGGGACTCTCAAGAGTCTTCTCCAACACCACAGTTCAAAAGCATCAATCCTTCAGTGCTCAGCTTTCTTCACAGTTCAACTCTCACATCCATACATGACCACTGGAAAAACCATAGCCTTGACTAGATGGACCTTTGTTGGTAAAGTAATGTCTCTGCTTTTGAATATATATCTAGGTTGGTCATAACTTTTCTTCCAAGGAGTAAGCATCTTTTAATTTCATGGCTGCAATCACCATCTGCAGTGATTTTGGAGCCCCCTAAAATAAAGTCTGTCACTGTTTCCACTTTTCCCCATCTATTTCCCATGAATTGATGGGACCAGATGCCTTAGGATCTTCATTTTCTTTTCCTTCCACTAATGATCCACTTCCTATGTCCACATGTTAACAATGATGCTCAGGAAAGTGCCCTTTATAACTTCGAAAATATTGCTACTGCCTTTTGGACAGAACAGGGCTTTCCTGGGTGGCTCAGATGGTAAAAAATTCACCTGCAATGCAGGAGACCCAGGTTCAATCCCTGGGTCAAGATTCCCCTGGAGAAAAGCATGGCTACCCATTCCAGTATTCTTGCCTGGAGAATTCCATGGACAGAGGAGCCTGGCGGGTTGTAGTCCACGGGGTCACAAAGATTCAGACACAACTGAGCACTAACTAACTAACACTTTGGACAGATCTCTTCCTCCCCACCTCTCCTACCCTCCACTGCTTCTCTCTTCCCATAAATGTTACCATCACATGGAATGCAGTGAATCCATGGCAGTAATCCATCTGAGAAATAGCAAGGGACTGAATAAAGGCAGTGAAGGTGGAGAGAGAAGGAGGTGACAAAGTCAGGAAACATCAGAAAGGTGGAACCCCTAGGGTGTCGTGATGAATGGGAATAAGAGATTCAGGAAGATGGAGGGCGTCACAGATAACACGTAAGTTTCTGATTTGAATTCCAAGACAACAGAGCTGCAAAGTCATGGCTCCAGGGATCAAGGAGGTAAAACATATTAGTAAAACGGGTGCGGATGGGGTGGCCTTACTGGTGGTCCTGTGGTTAAGACTCCCAGAGGTTTGATCCTTGGTCAGGGAACTGGATCCTGTGTGCTGCAACTAAGATCCAGAACAGTTAAAAAAATAAATAAATAAAAAGCTGAGAGGCCAGAATGGTGAAAATGATGGGAGAGAAGAGAAGGTAAAAGGAGCAGCCCCACCTTGTTCCAACCAGTTGCTGCCATTGTAGAACAAAAACCAATGCCTTCTATACCTTCCAGTTTTCAAGACAACCCTCAAAATCTTTGTTTTCCTACAAAAAGTCTGAATTTAAAATCAGGAAAATTAATTTTTAATAAGTTGTTCATTTTCTTTTAAAATGTGGATTTTTGTAAAAATTTAGAAATACCATACCAGTAAAATAAAATCTAGGTGAGGAGGTGTCTAGATATACCTCAGAGTTTCCAGTTTTGAGCCTCCACAATAGATGGTGCTGCAACACACCAAGACAAGAAAGCTTTCTCTCTCTAAATGATGGATCCTGGATACCTCTAATTCTTCTCTTCTGCCTCTGAGACTCCTTGCAAGCTTGAGATCTTACTACTCTGTGATTGTTGTCACCGTCCCGAGTAGCACCAGCTCCCTACACTCTACATCTGTATGCAATTCTGTTGCTTTAGGATGAGCCCATTCCCTCCCTTTTTTCTCTTCTTATTAGACTTCTCTCCTGAGATAACATAATCTAGGATGTGATTTGACATTTATCTTGTTAAGATGAACAATGAACAATTTGGATGCCAATCAAGTGTAGAAAAAGTCCACATTTTTCAAATCAGTTAAGTAACTGTCAAATCACTTCATTCTACTTTTCAGATATAGTTCAAGCTATGAGAATCCCCAGAGTTTTAAATTCTGAGTGCTTTTTAATGGTCTTTTGAAAACTAAACCAAAATGAACTTGATCTTGAAAGTGATACTCTTATTCGAAAAACTTTTATTGAGGCCTATTAAATGTAAGTCTCTGTGCCTACACATAGGAATTGACAGTGTGAAATCATCTACAAGCTAGGAGCTGAGAAATGCACTATCAATTATAATCTAAGGTAGAATAAAACCAGGTTAGAACTTATAAGGGGCTTCCCAGGTGGCTCAGTGGTAAAGAATCTGCCTGTCAGTGCAGAAGACACAGGTTCAATCCCCTGGAGTAGGAAGTGGCAACCACTCCAGTATTCTTGCCTGAAAAATTCCATGGACAGAGGAGCCTGGGGGGCTACAGTCCACCGTAATACAAAGAGTCAGACACTACTGAGCAACTAAGAAGCACAGAACCTGAAAAGGTTTGTTCCTCTAGGGGAAAAGGATCTTAAAAAGAGTGAATATAGAACTGATTCATACCCTGTACACTTAAAATTAGCACAACATTTTAAATCAACTATACTCCAATAAAAGTAGAAAATAAAAAGTTTATTCCTTTTTAAAAAAAATCAAACAACTGGAAAATAGACTATAAAATAACACCATTTGAAAGAGATCAAAATGTATGAAATAAATGGAAAGATATGCCAAACTCATGGACTGGGAGACAGAGTGGTTAAGATGTCACTTCTCCCAAAACTAATCCACAGATTTAATCAGTCCAATCAAAATCCTAACACGCTTTTCTGTAGAAATTGATGAACTGATTCTAAAATGTACATGGAAATGAGAAGAACTGTAAAGGATAACACAATTAGAAAAAAAGCTAAAGAAAAGTTGGAGCATTTATTTCAAGATTTAATATAAAGCTACAGTAGTCAAGGCAGTGTGGAATGTTAGCACCATGCTGATCAGTGGAACAAAGAATAGAACACAGAATTCAGAAATAGAGCCACAGTTTTATGTCAATTGATTTTTAACTAAGTTTCCAGAATATGGGAACTTAGTTAAATGGGAAAAGAATAGTCTTTTCAATAAATAGTGCTGGAACACTGGATATATAGTTGAAAAACACTTTATTTTAAACCTTATAATATAGAACTGATTCATACCCTGTACACTTAAAATTAGCACAACATTTTAAATCAACTATACTCCAATAAAAGTAGAAAATAAAAAGTTTATTCCTTTTTAAAAAAAATCAAACAACTGGAAAATAGACTATAAAATAACACCATTTGAAAGAGATCAAAATGTATGAAATAAATGGAAAGATATGCCAAACTCATGGACTGGGAGACAGAGTGGTTAAGATGTCACTTCTCCCAAAACTAATCCACAGATTTAATCAGTCCAATCAAAATCCTAACACGCTTTTCTGTAGAAATTGATGAACTGATTCTAAAATGTACATGGAAATGAGAAGAACTGTAAAGGATAACACAATTAGAAAAAAAGCTAAAGAAAAGTTGGAGCATTTATTTCAAGATTTAATATAAAGCTATAGTAGTCAAGGCAGTGTGGAATGTTAGCACCATACTGATCAGTGGAACAAAGAATAGAACACAGAATTCAGAAATAGAGCCACAGTTTTATGTCAATTGATTTTTAACTAAGTTTCCAGAATATGGGAACTTAGTTAAATGGGAAAAGAATAGTCTTTTCAATAAATAGTGCTGGAACACTGGATATATAGTTGAAAAACACTTTATTTTAAACCTTATCATCAGTTCAGTTCAGTTCAGTCGCTCAGTCATGTCTGACTCTTTGCGACCCCATGAACTACAGCATGCCAAGCCTCCCTGTCCATCACCAACTCCCAGAATTTACCCAAGCTCATGTCCATTGAGTCAGTGATGCCATCCAAACATCTCATCCTCTGTCATCCCCTTCTCCTCCCGCCTTCAATCTTTCCCAGCATCAGGCTCTTTTCCAATGAGTCAGCTCTTCGCATCAGGTGGCCAAAGGACTGGCATTTCAGCTTCAACAGCAGACTTTCCAATGAACACCCAGGACTGATCTCCTTTAGAATGAATTGGTTGGATCTCCTTGCAGTCCAAGGGACTCTCAAGAGTCTTCTCCAACACCACAGTTCAATATCCATTAGAATGGATAAATTTAAATAAATGGATAAATTTTAAAATAAAAAAGAATGATTTTAACTGTCTGCCAGTCACTGAGAGTGGTGAACATAGACTTTTTTAAAATTTAAATGCAAAGTTTAATTTTTTTAATTTAAAATAATACTTTTTTAAAAATCTGCAATGGCAGATTTTTAAAAGAAGAGATAACTAAAGCAACTGATCACACAGTAAGTTTGACACTCCTGGAGCACACACACATTGAGGTACTCACATGTAGACAGAGAAGGGGTCAGAACTGCAGACAGAAACTCAGGAATAACTGATACACAGATGAGAGACAAAGTCCTGCAATAGGATAAGTTTTCCCAAACAGAGCATGTATCTTGAAAACAGATGAGATGAAACCCAGAACAAAACCATAGGGAACATCACCACGTAAGGGACAGATGGAGAAAGAAAAGTCCAGGAGATAGAGTACAAATGCTTGAGCAAAACAGGAAGAGGAAAAGTTTTAGGGGAAAATCTTGGAATGGGCGACAGAATCTAATACTGTAGACACAACACATAATATGAGAGCTGAAGAGTTTCTTGGATTTTCATCTAAAAGTTATTACTGACCTTAACAGATATGATCTCATGGGAGTGGTAAGAGCAAGAGTAAAATGGCTGTGGAATAAGAAATTCATAGAGACGAGGAAGGGCCATAAAGGAATTGGACCATTCTTTAACAATCTTCACTGCCAAGATAGTTAGATAGAAATTGAGCAGAGAGGAAAATGACTACAGATTTAAGAAAGTGCTCTTTTTAGCACTTCTTTAATATGGTAAAAGTCACGTAATATAAAACACACTATTTTAACAATATTCAGCTATACAGTTAAGTGCACTAAGTACCTTCTCGTGACTGTGCCACTCTCACCATATCCATCTCCCAAATTTTTCACCTTTCTAAACTGAAACTCTGTCCCTGTTAAACACTAACTTCTCATTCACCCTCCCCACCTCTCCCCCTGCCAGTCCTTGGCATCTACCAATGTACTAAGAAAGTGCTTATTTAAAAATCAAGAAAAATAAGCAAGTTTTTATGCTTTATGAGAGTATATAAGGACTAAGAAGTAACAACTAAAACTAATAATACAAGAGAGAAAGCAATAGTCAAAGACACAGGCTTCCTGAGGGTTTGGGGGATGCTCCACGCAAAATCAGAGACAATCTACATAAAAGAGGCAAGTACATTTGAAGACACACGGCAAGAAGTTAAAGGAGAACTTGTCTTGGAGAATGTCTATTATTAAAGCCTGTGTGGCCCTCTGAGAGGATGATGGACTGGGCTAATGATAGAGATGATCCCAGAAGCTCCCATTCTGTCTTATTCCCACATCTTCTCTAGGGAGTATGAAGTTAAAAACACAAACATATTCTACATGAGGGATGAAATAATTTCTTCTTACCCCATCTCTAAGCAGATCTCCTGGGATGATCTGACTCCTTAGGGAGCCCACTGTGGGAGTGGGCATGGCAGAGAACGTGATGGGCTCATGGGAGCCAATGTTCGAGCCATCAGGCACATCTGGGTGACCAGCTGCTTCCCCCAGTCCCCTCCAAGAGTGCTTCCCCCTTCCTTCCTGCTTCATTCCCACTATCCCTCAGCCTACTCCATCAAGGCTTCCAAAGCAAGTCAGTTCTCCACTCACACTGCATGGCACTCTGACAGCTGTCTCCATCCACAGGCTCCTTCCTCCCTCTCTGCCTTGTCCTCTGACTTTCTCTCCAGCCTTTTCCACTTGTTCGAGGAACCCTGCCCTCCTGGGTAGCCTGTGAGTGTTCCAATCCAGACACGTCTACATCTTACCTCCTCTAATTGGCTCTGCCACACACAAAAGTATTGAAGGTTAATCTACAAAATCTATCCCAAATAAAACAACAATTGATGACTGTGCACATCATGCCCAAGTCCCCTTTTCTGGCAATATCTTATAACATTATGAAGCATCTTGCTATCTGCAGTTATAAATTGCTCTACCTTTTGATTTTAATTTGGAGCACTAGATCCAGGTAGATAAATAGCCCATTTCCTTCAACCATTATCAAAATGTTCACTTATTTTCTTTATCTGAACACTCCACAGAGGCAACCAAATTATAGCTCCAAAAATAAGCCACGAACATGACAATCTAGAAACTGAGAAGAAGAAAACTAAACTCTACCTCAGAAATGCAATTTAACACAGCACAACAGCAACACAAAAAAAAAGGCCATTAATAAAAATTGAATCCCTACACAGTAAGTGTGTACACACATATTAGTTTTTCATTTAATCATGCACCAAGCTAGTCTGGTTTGTTTTGTTTTCCCCATTGTGCAGATGAGAAAAAGTAAGGTTTAGAGACCGACTTTCCCAAGTTTACACACTCGATAACAAAATGGAAATTAAAATTAGTATTTTGTGATCCTAAACTCTTAACAGCACAACAATTGTTCTGCATGACATTGTGTATCTTGTTAGATTTTAGGATTTCCACTGAGGTATTTCTTGGCATTGCTCTTCCACTAAATGTATAATCAGATAACAATCCTAGAGTAGAAAAAAAGACGTATAATTTGACCTTACTATTCTCCTTCAGTTCCATTTTGTGCCACACAAGATCACTTCTCCTAGACTGATTTTCACAAGGTTCACACACATAAAAATAACATTTTTGTCTAAGCTCTAACATCTGAGAATTGGAGTACTTCCTGCCATATCTGTAAATAAGGATGTCACAGTCATCAGCAATTCCAGCCTTTCAGGGCGCTCAGGAAGGAGAAAAATACCAGGGATCTAGCAGCCATCAGATTACAGCCACTTCCTATGGTGAACCCAAGGGAGCTCAGGATGTGAAAATACACAAGATACTGGCTCCAGGGAGTTGAGATGCATATGAAAGCAATGATTTCAGTGAGCCCAGACTCTTGCATCTTCCTATACACAGAAAATTGTTCAATTCCTTAACTTGGAGTATCTGGTTTCCTTTAATTCACAATAATCTCTTGATGTTCAGGCTCCCTGCCCTTTGTTGTAAAACATCTCTGTAACCTGACTCTTCCCATTGCCTCCTCAGAGCAGTTGTCTCAGGGTCACATGAGATGCTGTCTCTCAGACCTAAAGTCTTAAAAACTCCCAGTGAGTAAAACATAACTCTCAGCTTTCAGCTTGTGACTATTTTTTAAGTTGACATGTATATACAACAAAGTAGATACCAAGAGAGTAATGTGTGAGAAGTGAGCATCTGCAGGGTTTAGCTCTTTCTCTATAAAATTTTATGACAACAGTTTGACTTCTGATGTCCACCCCACGAGCACATGAGCTATGGGTGATGTAGCCACAAGAGGAACATGTTTTACAAAAACAACTTTCCTGAGGACCTATCATGTGTAAAGCTTGTGCTGTGGGTCGTGTGCAGTGGGTCCCCTCCAGAAGTGGGGTACCTGGAGCCATAGATTTCACATCAGTGATTTCTTGTTACCCCAAACCCGTTTTGATTTCCTCTTCTAGCATTGCCTCAGTGGTGGAAACCACCTCCTTGGTGGATGTCTTCATTCGTTCAATTAATACTTTCGATCGCCTTTTCTTCAGGTCCTACAGGTGGGATCTAGAATTTGATTTTGGAAACCACCCAAAACAAATCAAAGTCAAGTGATTAAATACAGTTTAGGTTCAAAGAGGCAATTCAACTTTTTAATATGATTGGTTCTCTGGCTGCTGCTGCTGCTGCTAAGTCGCTTCAGTCGTGTCCGACTCTGTGTGACTCCATAGACGGCAGCCCACCAGGCTCCCCCATCTCTGGGATTCTCCGCAAGAACACTGGAGTGGGTTTCCATTTCCTTCTCCAATGCAAGAAAGTGAAAAGTGAAAGGGAAATTGCTCAGTCGTGCCCGACTCTTAGCAACCCCATGGACTGCAGCCTACCAGGCTCCCCCGTCCATGGGATTTTCTCTGGACTGGCTGTTAAATTCCTCCAATGCCAATTCCATTCCAAAGTCATTTCAAAAGTCAAACAGCCAAAGGATCTATAGCTTTATCTTCTTTCAATCTGAGTTGTAATGTGACTTGTTTTATTCATGGTCTAATTAGCTATGCTTAACACTGAAATGTGGCTTCCCCAATGGCTCAGTAGGTAAAGAATCTGCCTGGAATGCAAGACACCTAGAATACCGTGGTTTGATCTTTGGGTTGGGAAGATTCCTTGGAGGAGGAAACAGCAACCCATTCCAGTATTCTTGCCTGGAAAATCCCGATACTAAACTGTATTTCCCTTCCTGGCTCTTTTAATATTTCCTGGTTGTCTTTCTCTCTCTCTTGCTCGCTTTCTCTCTCTCTGTGATACATTTTCTATTATTTAAACCCAGTTTCAGGCAACTCTGTACCAGATTCCTTTTTCTTCCAAGGGGTTTATTTTGCTTTCTGACTGTTTGAGGATGACAATGTGCCAGCATCCATGCTCCTTAGAATGTGGCTTTATTACATCACAAGTCATCTTCCCAGGAATTTTGCTTACTGCCTCTCTGCCAGGAAGCTTTTTCTGCTCCAGTCTGAAGAAAATGCTTTAGTCGTGGTCCTTCACGGCAACATGCCCAGCTCACAGAGTCCTATCTCGCAAAGCCCGCACTTTACACTGTAACTGAAGAGGGGCAGGTCTGCCATGCTCTGTCATGACTTCAAACATCAGAAGTGTGAGAATATGGTGCTTTTACTCCGAAACACTACACAATCCCCAGAACAAGGAACTGCCTTCTACCCCCTGCTGCTATTTTATTGCTAGAGAAAAGAAGAGCAGAGAAACCAGTTTCCACAATAAAGTATGTGTGTTTGGGTGGTGGGAAGGGTAAGTAAGAAAAAGAACGGGCACCTGAATGATATGATTCAACTTAAGCATCTTCCATCCTGGAAATGACAGGACACTGAGAGGACATTTTTAAAATCCCCCTGTGGGCTCCCAGAATACATAAGAACTGAGTAAAATACTACTCATCATCAGGGTTTTACAAGCCACATTTGTTGGTCTCTAGAATGAATCTCTTCTGTCTGATGTCAAAGACCTTAGGATTAGAAGGCATGGTCTTGATCCTAACCTGGGAATCAGAATTCTCTGGGTTAGCTGCTTTAAGAGAAGGTTCTCTTTTTTTGAGTCTGATTACAAGGGCAGTTTTTCTCCAGAAGATAACTGCAAAAATCTACTAGTTCCTGAAATATTTAAAAGATCACGAAAAGATGAATCCTTTGCAACCCACTAGCAACTGTTCAAATACAAAAATATGAACACAAAAACATATGACCTTAGCCCCAAGGTAGACAAGGAGAAGGTGGTAGGAAGAGATCCTGGCTGATTGGAGTACAAAAATAGACCCACCTGTCCCCACCTCATCCCTTCAGTCAATCGATCAATATACATTTCATTCAGCACCATCTACACCCCCAAGTACCCAGGCAGGTGCTGGGGCATTCAATACCCTGCCCTACTCCTAGAGAATGGCCTCGGTTTCCTTTCCTCTCTCTCCTGACATTTAAAAAGCCCCAGAGAGGACTTCCCTGATTGCACAGTGGTTAAGAATCCACCTGCCAGTTTGGGAGGTTCAATCCCTGGTTCCAGAAGATCGCATATGCTTCGCAACAACTACTTAGCCACAGTACTAAGCCTCGCAACAACTACTGAGCCACAGTACTATAGCACCTATAGTCCTTGCTCTGCAACAAAAGACGTCCCGGCTTGCTGCAAATAGAGAAAGCCAGTGCAACCGAAAGTACATACAACTATACATAAATATGCAGATACAACAAGAGAAACTGACTCAGAGCAAACAGTAATTGTTCCAACTGAAACAAACCGAGCCTGATAGGGTGGCAGGATTCTCCCTAGAGACGTGTCAGATGATCTGGTTCTGCCTGGTTATGTCTGGGTAGTCATTTGGACGCTCTGGGCCTCGGTTTCCCATCTTCAGAATAAAGATGAAATAACTTATCTCCAAGTCCCCTTGCAGTCTTCAGCTGCTACTTTTCCAAGATTCCAAGGGGCCAATGGGGGAATGCACCCCATGGTGCAGTCATTCACACCAGGGTCTCAGCCTGCAGTCTCCCATTACGAGTTTCAAGTCTGTTCCTGAGTGATCTCAGGTATGCCTGTGCTAAGATACAGCAAATATTCTCTCCCCTTAAGCCCGGATTGTCCGTGCAATCCTTTCGCGCTGAGCACTGCTGTGTAGCTGCTGCCTTTCCAAACCCCAGGCAGCAGGGGGAACCCCCGTTCCTACTGGGTGAGTGGCTGGAGACATCACCAGCTCTCCACCAGCGTCTCTGTGAAAAGCCTAAAACGTCAACGGGGAAGCGTCCTGCTTTTCTGGCTAGATGTCAATCTGGCTCCTTCGGGCTGTCTAGGGCGTTCTGTCGCCGCAGCCCCGCGATCCGCTTCCCCGCCAGGTGCGGGGCTGCCCCTGCTCGGGAGGCAGGCGGAGCGCAATGCTGCTCGGCGGGCAGTCGTGTGCGTGTCCGCTGCAGGCACGCTACTCTTCCCCAGTGCCCAGATCTACACAGGAGAGCGCTGCCCTCTAGTGACCAGAGTGGAAGACGCAACGCCGCCCGAGCTCGGAGGAGCCCTGTGGCGGCTGGTCCACGCAAAGGTCTAAAGGCAGAAGGCGCTTTGGCTGGGAAAGCACTGGGATTCTTTCTCCGTCTGCCAGCTTTGGGACTCTGTGATTTCCCTCTAGGACCAGGATTGATAGATAGGTACATAGATGGATGGAAAGATGTATGGATGGATAAGTAAACAAGCAAAAGATACGTTAATGATAGACAACCTAAAGGCTTATGGATGTCAGTATTAGAAACACGTTCTTAAAGCTTGCTAAGGCTAAGTGCTTTGGTCCATTATTTCATTTGTGTCTCTCCGGAATCCTATGGATAGCCCTCGGCCCTATTGTGTCCCATTACCTCTGTACCAATTTTCCAAATGGAGACACCGACAAGGTAAATGGTGCATCTTGGTAATCTTCCGCAGTGCCAAGGTGGCTAGCGGGCCTCAGTTAAGAGACAGCCCGCGCCTCCGCCATTGTCGCTCCGCCCCCTCCCAGCCAAGCCGAGGTACGCACCCCAAGCGCAGGACGCCCTGAGCACCGAGTCCTCCCACCTCGCTTTCTCGCCATCACAGTCCCAGCTTTTCCCCAGAAGAAAACTGCAAAAATCTACTATTTTCTGAAATGGATGGTCCTGAGACCATCCCAACCTCGTACCCCTTCTCACTAGCCTAAATCCCCCAGGACGCTCTGTCGGACAGAAAGTCGTTCCCGAAGCGTGGGAACTTGGCAACCGCGTGCGCGCTTTGCAAGGGGGTCTCAGTAACGCAAAAAGGGAAAGCGCCCTCCGGAGATGTTAAGATTCCCGGAAAGTTTCAGCCATTCCCTTAACCATTAACTGAGCGCCTACTACGCTCCTTGCTGTCAGCAAGAAGTCTAGTGCGTTGGGGACAGATGGGTGGACAAGTGACGACATTCCGGACGGCTGTGCCGGATGCCCACCCGGACGGCGGGGGCGCTCCAAGAGAAGGCGGGGCGGGGTAATCCCAGCACTTACTCCTAGGGTCTCCAGCACATTCCAGAATCTAAATCAATCTATCTACCTGCTAATCCCCACCTGGCTCTGATGCTAAGAGCGCTCCCCGGGGAGGGCAATTGCGGTGACTTTACGCAAGGGGACTTGATCTCATCGCACCCTCTCCCCAACTTTCCTAACTGCCTCGGTGTGTCAGCCGGCCGCGGGGTGCGCCGCCAAGCTGGTCCCCCCGCCCGGGCCCGGACCCCTCTTCCGGCGGGGGCGGTGCGCGGCCGGCGTAGGGCCTGCGTCAGCGGCAGCCCGCCGGCGATTGGGGCGCGCTCGCCTCCTGCGCTCCGGGACGAATTATAAAGTGGCTCCTGCCGCCGCAGCCTGGACGGCGAGGGAGGCTGGCGAGGCCGGAGACCCGTCTCTGCGCTGCAGCCGCGGCGACGCCGAGGACCTCGAGGTGAGGCCCTCCCGCTTTCCTGGCTCTGCCTCCACCCAGAGTCGCCCTGGACCCGGTTTCCCCGACCGACCTGCGTGCCCCGAACAGCGGCAACGTGAGTGAACTCGGCCGAAGCCCACCTTGCTGCATGGGTTTGGGGCTCTCAGCCAGCTGCGTTTTATTCCTCGTTGCATTGCATGGGGTCCTCCAACTTTCTTTCGCTCCTTGTATATGACCCGGGTCAATGTCGCCACTCCCTGGGCTCCCGGGCTCTCGAATTTGGTCTCCGTAGTCCCCTCCAGAATCCTGCCCTTCAGAGAGCCAGTGCCTGGGGCCGCCCTGGGCTCCGGGCCACAGGGACCACTCGGGAACCGAGAGGAGATCGGAGCGGTCCCCCGGGTGGGCGGGGGAGGGCAGGAAAGAGGGTCCCGTGAGCTCTGGTTCGATGAAGCACCCTCACCCCAGTTGCGGCTGCCCGGCTCGGAGTCCCCAGGGCCCCGCTGGGCGCGCGGACAGGCTCGGAGCTCTGTGCGCTCTCCCCGCAGCCCATGGCGCGGTTCCTGGGACTCTGCACTTGGCTGCTGGCGCTCGGCCCCGGGCTCCTGGCGACCGTGAGGGCAGAATGCAGCCAGGACTGCGCCACGTGCAGCTACCGCCTGGCGCGCCCGACCGACCTCAACCCGCTGGTGAGTGTTCCGCGCGGTGTGGGAGCAGCTAACCCGGACCCTGCGCACACAGCTCGGGCCGCAGTGCTCACAATCGGGGTCGACCCCAGGTGACCCAGGTATCCCGACTGCTCCCCGAACGCTGACCAAGGTCCCACTTTGGTTCTGAGTTTCGGGACCCCGCGACTAGCTAGGGACCAAAAGAGCGGCGGTGTCGCCGCGCAAACCCTGTTCGTTTTCACCCCAGGGAGGTGGGCGCCCCGCTGGTGCGCTCTCTCTCTCTCTTCAGGACCTCGGAGAGCACCGGCTGTCCCCTCACCTGCCCCAGGGAAGATGCTCAGTCACCCACCTGCTCACATAGCCCACCTAGGGCCCCTTCGCACACAAGCATCCACCCATCCTTCCTGCAAATAACAGTGATTTATAATCTCGCCGTCTTTCTTTGAATTTCACTGCTCTAGCCCTTTTAACCTCAGGTCTCTCAGACCATGACCCTCACTTGTAGGGAGGGGTGGGGTCGGGGGAGGCCCGGGGACGGGACGATGTGGATAAAGGGAGAGGAGGCAGGGAGAATGCAGTGGATAGGAGAGATGGGTCGGCGACTGTTCTGCAGGTGAGTCCCCCTGGAATTCAACTTCTGTCCTGCCTAGAAGGTACTATCGTTAATAGTACATTTTATTAATTAAACCAGTAAGACAACAGTTTAATTTGGCTGTGAAAGGGGCACAGAAGAGGTGGCCGAGTCCAAAGAGGTGGCCTATGATCCAAAGATAATCATACAGGGGCTTAGTGTTGTTGAGGGAAAGGAATCTAAGTTCAAAAGAACTGTCATTCTAATGGCGATCCGATGCTCCTAAATCACTTTTGCTGCCCGCACTGACTCAGAATCGCTGAAGTGGGGTCCCAGGAAGCTTCATTTTAACTAGCTCCCCCAAGGGTTCATTTGCACTGTCTTCTCAATTTATTGAGATTCTGTGATGACTTAAAAAGTTGGGCAGAGCATATGTATTAATCCAAAGAGACAAGTGCCTCTCCTGACCTTCTGAAGCAATTCTCTTACCTAGATACACAAAACAGGGACAATCACTGAGGGAAGGATTCTATAGAACCCAAGACAGTATGTTTCAGGTTAAATGTTTGTTCCATTTGGATTGCGCCATCCTCTCCACTTGACAAATAGGTCTTTATATTTAAACTCTGAGAAAAAATGTTGCATCTTTAGTAGAGGTGACAATCCCCTGCATCCATATTTTTCTTTCTTATTTGTGTTTTACTGATTGGTTTTCTCTTGGGATTTGCATATAGGATAGTTATTTTGTCTGTGACAAATGGCTTGTTAACCACTATATTGTTAGAATTACAGCAGCTTTGGAATTTTAGCTTGGATGAAAAAGACAAATTAAAAAAAAAAAAAGAAAAAAGAAAAGATACATGAGAAATAAGCTTACCTAGCTAGAACTACATGTAATAAAATCCAGTAACAAATAATTGTGGAATTTGCACCATGTGAAAGACACTTGCACTTCATTCTATGATGGATTAAAAAAAAAATGAGCAGCCATTCCATGACTGATGTCCAAACTGAAGTTACTCTCCAACACAAAATATGATAAATAATACAAAAAATGTATAGATGGCTGTAGGAATATCAGTTTCCCAGGTGGATATTACCTTTCCAGTGGCAGGTAAATCGCCTGCCAATGCAGGAGATGCAGTTTCAATCCCTGGGTCAGGAAGATGCCCTGGAGGAGGAAATGGCAGCCTACTCCAGTATTCTTGCCTGGGAAATCTCATGGACAGAGGAGCCTGGCGGGTTACAGTTCATGGGGTTGCGAAGAGTCCAACATTACTGAGCATGAGAGAGACTGTAAGATATAAATTAATATCATTTCTGTACTAATGACTGTTATTCTAGTTATTTGTCATTATTTGTTTTAAGGAATGCCAATATTAAAATAGCCTTTGGTAATAGTATACAAAATATTCAACATAAATTTTTTGGCAAATGGAGTGTTTAAATGTCACTTTAGGATGGAAATAGTCTTGAAATCTGAACATCTTAAATTTTTGATAATGATTAGCTTTCTTAATCAGAGATCAAAAATAAAACAGGACCATTATTTTTATTAGATCTGTAGATTTTTATTTGTGCATGTATTTAATTTTCTTAGACACAAAACTTAAATAATTAGTAAGAGCTGATTAACTATATACC
>SJYC01096601.1:0-17407 GCA_006408675.1 Madoqua kirkii
AATTTTATTGCACTAATAAAATGCTTCTTTTCTTTGTGAAAAATAATATGCATATATTTCATATTAATATACCAATATATTTTCAGTCTCAAGAAAGGACCTAGTTTTTATGTCTAAATCAAAAGTTAGTAACTGAGTTCTATAAGTAGAATAATAAAAAAAAACTGAAATGCTAAGAAAAATATAGGTTAAAACTGGCTGGGAAAATATCTTTACAATATTGCAATAGTACAGCATAGTACAATCTGTTAAAATTCAAAGACAAATTCTAATTTGATTCAGTTAGTTCTCCACAGTCTCCCCTTCTGATTTTCCTTCAATCTGCCTGTTCAGTACAACTAAAATTTGTAAGAAAAATGAGATTATTAAGTGGGAGTTTCTTCATCAAAGCAAGCATAGAGTGGCCCAGTGGGTCGGGCGGTGGGGAGTGAAAATGTGTTTACTAAGTGAAATCAGAAAAGCCTCTTCTGTCATTAAATCAGATTATTTCCCCAGGCTTGCACTCTGGAATGTGAGGGGAAACTGCCTTCTCTCAAGACCTGGGAAACCTGCAAGGAGCTTCTGCAGCTGACCAAACTAGAGCTTCCTCCGGATGCCACCAGTGCCCTCAGCAAACAGGAGGAGAGCCACCTGCTTGCCAAGAAGTATGGGGGCTTCATGAAGCGGTATGGGGGCTTCATGAAGAAAATGGATGAGCTGTACCCCCTGGAAGCGGAGGAAGAGGCAAATGGAGGTGAGGTCCTTGGCAAGAGATATGGGGGCTTCATGAAGAAGGATGCAGAGGAAGATGACGGCCTGGGCAATCCTCCAATCTGCTCAAGGAGCTGCTGGGAGCTGGGGACCAGCGAGAGGGGAGCCTCCACCAGGAGGGCAGTGATGCTGAAGACATGAGCAAGAGATACGGGGGCTTCATGAGAGGCTTAAAGAGAAGCCCCCACCTGGAAGATGAAACCAAAGAGCTGCAGAAGCGATACGGGGGCTTCATGAGAAGAGTGGGTCGTCCGGAGTGGTGGATGGACTACCAGAAAAGGTACGGTGGCTTCCTCAAGCGCTTCGCCGAGCCCCTACCCTCTGAGGAAGAAGGTGAAAGTTACTCCAAGGAAGTTCCTGAAATGGAGAAAAGATACGGAGGATTTATGAGATTTTAAGCCCCTTTCCCATCAGTGACCTGAAGCCCCAGCAAGCCTTCCTGCACCCCCAGTGAGAGACTGCTGTGCTGGTGTGTTGTATCGTCTTGTGTCGCTTGCATTATATAGTTGACTTGAGAGTCCAGATAATTAACTATACAACCTGAAAGCTGTGATTCCAGGTTCTGTGTTCTGAGAATCTTTAAGCTTTTTAATATTGGTCTGTTGCAGCTGTCTTGTTTTCATGCTCAGTTTTTGTTATCACTTTGTCCTTTCTTTTTGACACAATGCCAATAAATGCCTACTTGTATGTAGATGTAATAAACCCATTACCCCAACTGCATAACATTCTTAAGTTTCTTCTCCTTCAGAGGTCTCATTTGCCCTTCAGTTTCTGCAGCAAATCGCAAACTCAGAGACAGTGAAACCATCTGATTTTGACGGAAGCATTACTGGTCCCCTCCTCTTCCTACAGCTAAACCTGTAAAAACATTTTTCATTTGATTCCTTATATATGAAATGTTGGGCTTACCTGGTGGCTCAGCAGTAAGGAATCCACCTTCCAGTGCAGGAGATGTGGGTTCAATCCCTGGGTTGGGAGGATTCCCTACAAGAGGAAATGGCAACCCACTCAGTATTCTTGCCTGGGAAATCCAATGAATAGAGGGGCCTGGTGGGCTATAGTCCTTGGGGTCACAAGAGTTGGACACAACTTAGCAACTGAAACAACAACAACAATATGAAATCAAAGATGAGTGAACACGTTGAAGCAAAACACAATGTATCGTGACTCTCATTTCGAATTCACATCCATAAAGAAAACAAAAGCCTAACCAACTATGCCCTTACATATAAGAAAATCTACATTTTACACTCAGATGTGTATGTCTCTTTTCTTCAGCAAAGTATTTTAGAAGTAATGAAAGAAGTCATAGATAATTTAGCCCCATTTTACAAATAAGAAAATTGGAGCCCAGTAAGATCTATTCATTGGCCCAATATTACCCAGGAGTTGAAGGACAGAAATGGAATTAAGACCCCAAATTTCTTGCTCCCAAGCAGTGTCCTCTCCACTCCAGTTCCATATCTCTCATCCAGACTGCCATAAGACTCGGAAGAATGGAGATGATGTCCTGCTCAGTGTTGTCTACTCCTACGTCACAACCATTGTGGGTCTTCCGATATCTGATGAATGGATAGATGAGTGAGTGGAGGGAGTGATTTGGTGACCACATCCCTGGGCAAGGTACTATGAATGTTTTGGAAGGCAAATTCTCATCACATAAGGGGTTTATGACTACTTCATTAATTAAACCATTTGGAACAACATTCAGGTACCAAAAAATGTAACCCATCTTTGTGTTTCTAATTGAAACCACCTGCAGCTAAACTCCTGTCCACTGAGTTGTTTTCCCAGGATCCTCACTCATCCATTCCTTTGAGTTCTTCCCCCCAAGATCAGAGGTGAGCCACAGAGGAGCAGCCTCTGCTCTGCAGCGCAGTGCTGTGCAAGACTGCAGGCTCCAGTCGCGTGGGGCGGTCGCACTCTGCATCCAGCCCCACTGGCTTCCTGGGACATCCTCACAGCCGTGCATTGTCCTCCCAGCCAGTGCAAGGGGTCACAGGTCCCTGCCACTCACCGAGCGTCCCCACCCCTGCCCACTATCTGTCTCCCTCAGCCTTGACAGACTAACTTCTTCCAGGCCAGCACCCTCTTCCTTCTGAGCTAGAGATGCAGATAATGTAAGTGTGTGAAGCAGACTGAGAAGGAGCTGATAAACAGCAGCAGGCCCCTGGAAATCCACGCCTGGAGCAGTCAGACATAACGGGGCCGAAGCACATCAGAGATCCTGGGTCTCTATTCAGCCTGAGTCAATTTCTTCCCTGGGAACCGCCAGCCAGTATTGCCAGACTTTTCCAAAGAGATCTGAAACCTCCATCTTCATGACAACATCTCAAGTTTTTCATTTCAGCCATTGATCCTGTGTGGCCCAAATAAAACCCACCTCTAGGTCAGATTTGAGAGACATGGGGCTAGTCCTTTGAGGAATAAAGAAGTCATTTAATTCTCTCCCCAGGAAGTAAGGATTGCCAAATCTGAGAAACAGAAATCCGGCCTACACCCAAGGATAAGAATAGCATGCCTCTTCCCTTCCAGATAATAACCTAATTATTATGTTACAATAAAGCAATATGTATACATACTTTTCTCACCCAAGATGTTTGAGAAAATGTAATCAAATGGATACACTTCTTTCAACCAGCCACCATTCTTTATGAGGAGCCCTTTTATTTCTGCTTTGGGTAGCTGTGTAGTCAGAGCTCAAACATTCAGAGTGGTTAACAAACCAATACATTCAAAGTAGTTAACAAACCAATGCCTGGCCTCTGCTTCACCATTTGGTGTCTCTGCCAAGGGCCCAGTAACAGTGTAGCCAGCTTTCTTATTTGCTCACCCCTCACACCCGCTGGTGAGTTGAGGACCTAGAGGGCATGCCACAAACATTTAGCAAAGGTCATGGGACGAGATGACTCCTTCCCTTTAGGTGAACGTGGAGCCACCAGCTCCTCTCAAAACATCACAGAAAGCAAGAAACCCACCCAGGCTGACCTTAACCAGGGAACAAGGGCGACTTTACATAAAATGGGATTCATGTGCCCCGGGGGCTCCCATGTCCCCAGATACCCCTGAGCTGTCCTACCTTCAGGCTGAGCTTCTGTCATCAGAATTTTGCAGCTTTATCTCTTAAAAGTTTGAATTTTCAAGACTCCTATTTAAATGCGCTGGGGTGCTTGCCTAGAGACCCCTGAGATGCTCTTTTAAAACAGATCACTGTGCCCTGGCCATGGTGCTCAGCTTGCGCTCAGCACAGGTGCTCTGGGTCCTGTAACCTCAGCCTAGGGTGAGGACAAGCCCAGACAAGGACTTAGGGTTGATGGGTCAGAGTCCAGGGTAAGATGAGCTCAAGCACGCGGCCCACTGAGAGTCTCTGGGAAACTCTGTGCCCCTGAGAATGACCCCTACGCACTGCAGAGGGTGCTGCTCCTCCACCCCGCCCCTGTCCTGGCCCTGTCTTCCCCCTTCACCTCCCTTCCCTTCCCCAGTTCCACCTCCAAGCCTGAGTCCTGACCTGGGTTCCTCCTGGGTTTCCCAGTTGGCCCAGATGATAAAGAATCCACCTGCCAACGCAGGAGGCACAAGAGAGGCAGGTTCGATCCTGGAGTCGGGAAGATCTCCTGGAGAAGGGAATGGCAACCCACTCCAGTATTCTTGCCTGGAGAATCCCATGGACAGAGGAGCCTGGTGGGCTCCATACAGTCCATGGGGTCACAGAGAGTCGGACACAACTGAGTGACTAAGCATGCACTCTACTGGGTTCCTCCTAGGAGGTGATAAACTGTGACCTCTGGGGTCAGGCTGCCTAAGCAGAAATCCCTGCTAGTGGCATAACGGGAAGGTCTCCTGCCACACTCTCCTCATCTGAGCCGAATTAGGTGGTGGGAACAGGTTAACATAAGCTGCTTCAGCCTTGCCACGACAGAGGCAGCCCGGGCAGAATCACCTACTGCCTTCTAAAGCCCCTCAGCTCTTAGTAGTGGGTCTTGGGCTTTTCTCTATGTCTTTCTGCTTCTCTTCATCCTCTCAGGAACCAGGTATCCCTCACCTGGGCCTCTCAGGGGCTTGGACTGCAAACACCACATCAGCAAAGGGAGCGATGCAATAGCTTAGACACACCATGCCATGCGGGCTTCCCAGGTGGCACTAGTGGTGAAGAACCTGCTGCCGATGCAGGAGACTAAGATGTAGGTTCAGTCCCTGGGTGGGGAAGATCCCCTGGAGGAGGGCATGACAACTCATTCCCACATTCTTGCCTGGAAAATCCCATGGACTGAGGAGCCCGGCGGGCTACAGTCCATGGGGTGGAAGAATCAGACACGACTGAACAAGCACACACCTGCTCCCCAAGGGTAGACACGCTCCTGGCTTGTCAAACCACAGATTAATTTGCATATTTTTAAGCTTTCCATCTATGTGGCTAGAGTTATATTTATGGAATTCAGTCATCCTGTTGCACAGAGCCATTATTGGTACATTATTTTTATTGCCATATGGTATTCCATTGCCTGAAAATACCACCAGACCCATTGTATTATTAATGAGGACTCAAGTTGGTTCCAGTTTGGGGTTATTGCAAATACTGCTCTGACTGTGTCACTCATCACAGTGAGATAGCTCTCTTGGGAATATAATCAAGAGCAGATTTTCCAGATATTAAGATGTGCATATGTTCAAATGTAGCTTGTCACACCAGTTTTTAAAGAGTTTGTATAATTTGGAATCCTAACGGCAGTGTATGTCCCACCAATTATTCATATTGTCTTTTTGTAAGTTTTGTTTTAATTTACATTTTCCTAATTACTAATGAGATCGAACATCATTTTATGTGCCTATTGACCACTCGGGTATTCTAAGCTACGCTTTTGCTTTTCAAATGGATTTATTTTTCAAGTGAAGCATCCTAACTATTTTCTGCTCTGTGGTGAATGGCCTTAGACCACGAAATAAATGCAGGAATTTTTTAAAAACTATAAAATGCCTTTAGGAGACTTCCCTGGTGGTCCAGTGGCTAAGACTCCAGGCTTCCAATGCAGGGGGCCTGAGTTCCATCCCTGGTCTGAGAACTGGATCCCACATGTCACAATTAAGACCAGAAACAGCCAAATAAATAAATAGATATATTTTAAAATGTAAAGGACTCCTCAAGGGACATTTTTTATCTCCCTGTTTCAATCTTCACTGTATGCTCATAACCCTGCCTGTAGACAGACTCCAGGGCATCACTGGCAGTATACTTGATGTCTCAAGCTGAACCCGACATGTTCTTCCCTGTTTGGAACACAAGGTGGAGTGTCTGCTACAACAGTGCCCTCCTCACTGGGTGCCTGCCAGTCTCTGCTGTTCCCCCACAGGCTCCCTGACTTTAGTAGAAGGTCCTCAGCCAGATGAGGAGGACAGACCACTTTGTAGGGGAGTCACCGGTTTTGATGGGGGAGCTGTTTCAAGAAGCCCCTTCTCTGAAGGGACAGGCACACCCTCTTCCAACAACACAAGAGAGGGCTCTACACATGGACATCACCCAATGGCCAGTCAGTACCAAAATGAGATTTTTATTCTTTGCAGCTGAACATGGATAAACTCTATATAGTCAGCAAAAACTAGACTGGGAATTGACTGTGGCTCAGCTTATGAGCCTCCTTATTGCAAGATTCAGACTTAAATGGGAGAAAGTAGGGAAAACCACTAGGCAATTCAGGTATCAGTTCAGTTCAGTTCAGTCGCTCAGTCATGTCTGACTCTTTGCGACCCCATGAATCGCAGCACGCCAGGCCTCCCTGTCTATCACCAACTCCCAGAGTTCACTCAAAATCATGTCCATCGATTTGGTGATGCCCTCCAGCCATCTCATCCTCTGTCGTCCCCTTCTTCTCCTGCTCCCAATCCCTCCCAGCATCAGAGTCTTTTCCAGTGAGTCAGCTCTTCACATGAGGTGGCCAAAGTATTGGAGTTTCAGTTTTAGCATCAGTCCTTCCAAAGAAGACCCAAGACTGATCTCCTTTAGGATGGACTTGTTGGATCTCCTTGCAGTCCAAGGGACTCTCAAGAGTCTTCTCCAACACCACAGTTTAAAAGCATCAATCCTTCAGTGCTCAGCTTTCTTCACAGTCCAACTCTCACATCCATACATGACCACTGGAAAAACCATAGCCTTGACTAGACGGACCTTTGTTGGCAAAGTAATGTCTCTGCCTTTCAATATGCTATCTAGTTGGTCATAACTTTCCTTCCAAGGAGTAAGCATCTTTTAATTTCATGGCTGCAGTCACCATCTGCAGTGATTTTGGAGCCCCCAAAAATAAAGTCTGACACTGTGTCCACTGTTTCCCCATCTATTTCCCATGAAGTGATGGGACCAGATGCCATGATCTTCGTTTTCTGAATGTTGAGTTTTAAGCCAACTTTTTCACTCTCCTCTTTCACCTTCATCAAGATGCTTTTTAGTTCCTCTTCACTTTCTGCCACAAGGGTGGTGTCATCTGCATATCTGAGGTTATTGATATTTCTCCCAGCTATGGCCTAAATCAAATCTCTTACAGTTATACAGTGGAGGTGACAGATTACAGAGCCTTCATCTCCCATCATCACTGGGTTCTCGCCTCGCACCCAGGCTGAGTGACATGAGACTCCACTGCTGTTTTCCCTGGAAAACCCCAGACAATTCAAGGGTCTCTGTCTCCCCATGTCGGGGGACTGATCTACAAAAGAAATCGGAACAAGGGGTTGCAGACACGAACCAAAAGAGCCAGCCTTCAGCAAGTCCCCTTTCAATTTCTCATTCTAGAGAAAGGCTAGATCTTCTATGGACAGAAAAAATGCCAAGACTAGGGGAGAGGCCATGAAGAAATTCACACTTTGAAATCAGCATTAAAGGACTTACCCGGTGGTCCACTAGTTAGGACTCCACGCAGGGGTCACAGATTCGATACTTGGTTGAGGAAGTAGGATCCCACATGCCTGTGTGGGCACAGCCAAAAAAAAAAAGAAAAAATGAGCATTAAAATGATCGAGATTCAACTCTGACTAAAGAATTGCTGGATGGCAGGAGCTTAGGTGAATTTGGATGGGAAATAGAGAATCTACATAGCAAGATATTTTATTTTCCTTTTCATTGCTCAAGTTATTCATTCATTAAGTATTTATGGAGCATATTCTACAGCGTATACAGTATTCTAGGCCCAGGAGCTATAGAAAGTAAGAGGTCATCTACTTCTCTGCTTTCTCAAAACTTATATTCTAATGTGTAGAGTGAGACAATCAACCACAAAAAAAGAAAAGGGGAAATTTCAGGTGGTTCTAAGTGTGACACGTCCTTTGTAAGAAAATTCAAGCAAATGCAGAACTGTAAATATTAAAGGAGAAATTTTTCTTTCACCTCCTATAACTTGCATAACTTTTAACTGTTATTAAAAGTCCTATGTTTACCCTAAGTAAACATTTTTTTCATTAATGAGTATACACACACATGCATGGACATACACAGTTGTATTTTTTTTTAACTGTTAGTATTAACAAAATAATTCTTTATGTATTCCACCACCTTTTTTTCACTTACTATATCTGACAGTATTTCTACATCAACATGTAAATCTTTCTTTACTATATAATATTATATAACATGTACATTTTGCTCTCTTTTAACAACTCTACTAGAAATTTAATTTTTCACATTGGAACAAATGCTGCAGTTAACACTCTTATTATATTCATGCACTGTCTGTCCTATACTATATAAAAAACATGCATACATGTGTGCTAGTAGTAACTATCTAATACAGCACCCTACTGCTCCAGGGCAAGGTTTGAAACTTCTGCCTGCTCTGTCTTGAATCCACCTGCAGTGCAGGAGACATGGGCTCGACCCCTGTTTCTGTTTTTCTTGTCAGAGGCATTCACAAAAAATTAATATGAGTCCATGCTCCCATCTAAGCACACTGAGTGTATGCTTGCATGCTAAGTCTCTGCAGTAGTGTCCTGCTGTTTTCGATTCCATGGACTGTAGCCCACCAGGCTCCTTTCTCTTTTTTCCCTGGGATTCTCCAGGCAAGAATACTGGAGTGGGTTGCTCTGCTCTCCTGCAGGAAATCTTCCTGACCTAGGGATCAAATCCATGTCTCTTAAGTCTCCTATGTTGGCAGGTGAATTTTTTATCAGTAGCACCACCCGGGAAGCCCAAACTCATTGCAAAGATGTGTAAATCATTTTAATTTAAATACATAATTATGCTCAGAAAATTATGAGCCTGTATGTACCTTAGAACCATATTAGAGACACTGCATGGAGTGGGAGCTGCAAACTGAGCTCCCAGGCTCTGAGTCTGGAGTCTGGTGGAGGCAGCCTCTTCTTTATCTCATGATAACTGGGGCTAGGAGGGGAGTGTGAAAGCCAGGCCCATTGCAAGGACCTCAGTACAGGCAGCTCTCGTACATCTATTGAAGATGGCCCAGAAAAAAAAGAGCCAAGACTGCTACTCCTGGATAGCTGAGGTGGGAAGGGCAAGTAGATGCAGTGGAAGAACCAGTATCTGGGCAAAGTGAAGTGAAGTCGGTTAGTCATGTCCGACTCATTGCAACCTGGTGGACTGTAGCCTACTAGGCTACTTCGCCTCCATCCATGAGATTCTCCAGGCAAGAATACTGGAGTGGGTTGTCATTTCCTTCTCCAGGGAATCTTCCCAACCCAGGGATCAAACCCAGGTCTCCCACATTGGAGGCAGATGCTTTAACCTCTGAGCCACCAGGGAAGCCACCTATTTATTGAAATAAGATTGACTTTATGGTGGAGAAGTGGTTCAAACCTCCAATGGAAATTCTCTTTCTGAAGCAAAACTGTTAAACAAGTAAGAATAAGGAAACAGAGTGAAACAAATACTTTGGTTTGACATGAGTAGCACTACAGAATTCTACAATATATAAAGAAAATAACATTAAGAAAGCCAACATGCATATTACAAGAGCTGATTCATGTTGGTATATAGCAGAAACCAACACAATATTATAAAGAAATTATCCTCCAATTAAAAATAAATATTTTTTAAAAGAAAAAGAAAGCCAAGAAATGCAACTACCATCACTTCACTCTCAATGAAAAGCAGATATTAAGACCACCTAAAAAGGAATGTTACAAGCATTTCAAGATTTTCAAGGAGATAAAGACAGGAAGGTCATCCATAAAAAAAGAGCAAGAAATTTTGAAATTAAAATATGTTAGCAATAAATGAAGCATATTGTTATTAGGAAAAAACTAATTAAACAGGATAGATACTAGACCAGATACAATTAAATATTGCTTTATATAACAGAAAGTTAACAATGAGGAATTCATCCACAACAAAACACAGAAATTTTTTTAAAAATTGAAAATGAAATTAACTGACAAGAATAGAGTAAATACATATAGCTGATTCACTTTACTGTACAATAGAAACCAACACAACACTGTAAAGTAACTCTACTCCAATAAAACTAATTTAAAATAAAAAGATGATACTGCAAAGAATGACAGAGAAGAAATAGTAGCCTTTTATTCTCACTGGAATGACTATAATACTTAAAAAAAAAAAAAAAGATGGTCAATAACAAGTACTCTTAAGGATAAAGAAAAGTTGGAACCCTCACACATTGATGGAAAACAGTTGGGAAATTCCTCAAAAAGTAAAACATACAGTTACCATCAATTCAGTTCAGTCACTCAGTTGCATCTGACTCTTCGACCCCATGAACACCAGGGCCTCGCTGTCCATCACCAACTCTCAGGGTCCACCCAAACCCATGTCCACTGAGTCGGTGATGCTATCCAACCATCTCATCCCTTGTCATCCCCCTCTCCTCCTGCCCTCAATCTTTCCCAGCATCAGGGTCTTTTTCACAACAGGTGGCCAAAGTATTCGAGTTTCAGCTTCAACATCAGTCCCACCAATGAATACTCAGGACTGATCTCCTTTAGGATGGATTGGTTGGATCTCCTTGCAGTCCAAAGGACTCTCAAGAGTTTTCTCCAACCTCGCAACCCGAAAGCATCTATTCTTCTGTGCTCAATTTTCTTCACAGTCCAACTCTCATATCCATACGTGACCACTGGAAAAACCATAGCCTTGACTAGACGGACCTTTGTTGACAAAGTAATGTCTCTGCTTTTCAATATGCTGTCTAGGTTGGTCATAACTTTCCTTCCAAAGAGTAAGTGTCCTTTAATTTCATGGCTACAACCACCATCTGCAGTGATTTTGAAGCCCCCCAAAATAAAGTCAGCCGCTGTTTCCCTATCTATTTGCCATGAAGTAATGGGACTGTTGTAGCCACATGTTCTGGGAAACAAACTCACTCAGAAGGACAATGCAGATAGTGGAGTGCAGTTTATTACACCAGTGGGCCCAAGGCAGAGTCTCCTCTTAGCCAAGGACCCCAACCAGTTTTTGTGAAAACCTTATATACCTTAAGTGTAAGTGCCCAAACCCACCTCTACAAATTCCCTGAAACTAGTCTGAACAAAGGAAAAGAAAGATACAATCAAAGATAACCCATGATTCATATGCCTTAGGCCTAGGTAGTTAACAGTGGACAATTATCAATAGGCCTGTGGTCATACCCCAATAAGCATAATAGAATTTATGATTCTATTTGGTTACACAGATAATTAGGGTATTCTTTTAGGAGTCTAGGTATGAGCCTTGGGGCTCTTCCATCTGGGCGGTCTGATTTTCCAGTTGGTATGTCATTTCCATAGATACCGGGCGTATAGATCAAAGTCCATAGTCCAGCACAAGATGGAGTCCTGTTTTCAAGATGGAGCCTGTTCTATTTCTTCCTTCAGGACCAGATGCCATGATCTTAGTTTTCTGAATGTTGAGCTTTAAACCAACTTTTTCACTCTCCTCTTTCACTTTCATCAAGAGGTTCTTTAGTTCTTCTTCACTTTCTGCCATAAGGGTGGTGTCATTTGCATATCTGAGGTTATTGGTATTTCTCCCTGCAATGTTGGTTCTGGCTTGTGTTTCTTCTAGCCCAGCGTTTCTCATGATGTACTCTGCATATAAGTTAAATAACCAAAGTGACAATATACAGCCTTGATGTACTCCTTTTCCTATTTGGAACGAGTCTGTTGTTCCATGTCAAGTTCTAACTGTTGCTTCCTGACCTGCATATGGGTTTCTTAAGAGGTAGGTCATGTGGTAAGGCTTTGGCATAGTCAATAAAGCAGAAACAGATGTTTTAGTGACAATATACAGCCTTGATGTACTCCTTTTCCTATTTGGAACCAGTCTGTTGTTCCATGTCAAGTTCTAACTGTTGCTTCCTGACCTGCATATGGGTTTCCTAAGAGGTAGGTCATGTGGTAAGGCTTTGGCATAGTCAATAAAGCAGAAATAGATGTTTTTCCTGGAACTCTCTTGCTTTTTCCATGATCCAGAGGATGTTGGCAATTTGATCTCTGCTTCCTCTGCCTTTTCTAAAACCAGCTTGAACATCTGGAAGTTCACGGTTCAAGTTCTGTTGAAGCCTGGCTTGGAGAATTTTGAGCATTACTTTACTAGCATGTGAGATGAGTGCAATTGTGCAGTAGTCTGAGCATTCTTTGGCATTGCCTTTCTTTGGGATTGGAATGAAAATTGACCTTTTCCAGTCCTGTGGCCACTGCTGAGTTTTCCAAATTTGCTGGGATATTGATGACCCAACATTTCTTGCTCATAGGTACATGCACAAGAGAACTGAAAACATATGACTGCACAAAAAACAGGAACACAAATGTTTATACCAACATTATCCATAATAGCCAAAAAAATGAAAACAACCCAAATACCATCAGCTGATGAATAGATTAAATAAAATGTGGTCTCTGTACAATGGAATATTATTCAGGCTTAAAAATGATGACACACAGATGCATGCTACAACATGGATGAACCTTGAAAAATTAGGTTAAGTGACAGGAGCAAAACACAAAAGGTCCCATATTGTATAATTCCATCTGTATTAAATATCCAGAATAGATGCATCCATAGAGACAGAAAGCAGATTATTGTTTGCTAAGGTCTGAGCTTCATTTTCTAGTTGATGAAAGTGTCCCAGAATTAAATAGCAAGGTAGCTGCACAACTTGGTGACATACAGAAAATGACTGAACTATACATTCAAAAATGAATTTTATGGCTTGTCAATTATATATCAATAAAGATGTTATTTAAAAATACAATGGCTGCAGATTTCATGGGATTGAAGAAAGATTTTAATCCAAAAACAGAAAACATGAAGATGGTGCCAACAAGGTTACATAAAAGCAAATCCATATCTAACTACACCATGCTGAAACATACATCATCAGGAAAAAGAAATCTTAAAAAACTACCACAGGAAAAGGAAAATTATCTACAAAGGAATAACAGGCAGGTTGAAGGTTCCATGTAAGACATAACGTACACTAGGAGACATCAGAAAATAACTTTTAAAAACTACTGGCAGTGTTGGGGAAGGATTGAAGAAATTCAAACCAAAGCCCTATATTTAATTAATATTATGAAGCTGAGTATGAAACTGAGACATTTTGACTAACAGAAATATTAATAAAAATAGTGAAAGCTTTTTTGGCATATAATTGATAACAATAAACTGAACATATTTAAGGAGTTTTAAAATATCGCTTCACAGTGCTCAGGACACATGTGTTATTACAGGAAGGAGGCTGCTGCTGCTCCTTCTGCTGCTGCTGCTCAGTCGTGTCCGATCTGGGATGAGGACTGAGAGTGGCACCAGGGAAGGTTTGGAGCCCGTAGATGATGCTGTTAGCATTGAAAATGAAAGTGTTAGTCACTCAGTCGTGGCCGACTCTGACCCCATGGACTGTAGCCTACCAGGTACAATAAACTGAACATATTTAAGGAGTTTTAAAGATATCGCTTCACAGTGCTCAGGACACATGTGTTATTACAGGAAGGAGGCTGCTGCTGCTCCTTCTGCTGCTGCTGCTCAGTCGTGTCCGATCTGGGATGAGGACTGAGAGTGGCACCAGGGAAGGTTTGGAGCCCGTAGATGATGCTGTTAGCATTGAAAATGAAAGTGTTAGTCACTCAGTCGTGGCCGACTCTGACCCCATGGACTGTAGCCTACCAGGCTCCTCTGTTCATGGATTTCTCCAGGCAAGAATACTGGAGTGGGTTGCCATTCCCTTTCCTGAGGTATCTTCCCCATCCAGGGATCCGATCCAGGAGTTAAACCCTGTTCTCCTGCATTGTAGGTGGATTCTTTACCATCTGAGCCGCCAGAGAAACCAGGACACTGTGAACGTTTCAGGAAGAACAGGTCAGAGCCTTGGAAAGCATGCTTATGCATTATGGTCACACTTCCCTTCCAAGGTATGTTGGAAGATAAACACACCCAAGGCAAAGAAGAGAAGCAGGGAGCAGTTGATTTCCACATCTATAGATGTGATCTGTGTTCTATTTTGCTATGAATAAAAGAAATCACAAGTCTTGGAAGTAGACCGCCTAGGTTAGAGTGATCATATTCCGATGCCTAAATCTGTGTCATCTTGACAAGTTACCTACCATTACGTGCTGTAAAGGGCGTGATAATATTGCCTAACTTGAATGCCTGTTACGAGAGAAAGCAAGATAATATAGGTTCAGTGCCTAACAGGGATAAAATCCTGAAAAAAAACCCCAGCGAATTGTGGGACAACTTCAAGGATTCAGATGTATGTTTGTTTGGAGTTTCCAAGGGAAGATGGGTGGCAGGAGGTAGGAGTAGGGGCAGGTGGTGGTCATGATGAAATGTTTGAAGATAACATTGGCCCAAAATGGTCCTGCTCTGGTGAGAACTATAAACCCATAGTTTCACTGAATGCAACAAATGTCAGTCACAAGAAAAATGAAGAAAAACACCAAAATACATGGAGGTCAAATGAAAGGTAAGCAGAAGGAAAAAAGACATATTCAAAAGAAAGATAAGGGTGCCAGCATGCTTATTGTATGGAGGAAGAAAGAGCAGCCCACTGCAGTATCCTTGCCTGGAGTATCCGGTGAACAGAGGAGCCTGGTGGGCTACCAGGAAGAGCTGAAAGAAGAGCAGGAGTCTGGCTCAGCCCATACCAGGTTGCTCTGTCCCCTCTGACCCCCCCCCAACTCTAGACTTTTCCTCCAGTTCATTACCATGAACAAACTAAATCCTGTATCAGAAAATGTGAGGATTCTGTGTTACAATCCACATCCACCTCCTTCTTTCTTAAGACATATTTCGACATTTGTCCCACTTTAAAAGTTCAGAAAGGAGATGCTGTCTGGAACAAGAAAGTATGTATGAAAAAAGGTCTCAAAATATATAGGAAAAAGTTCAATATCAGCCGCAGCAGCATCTTCCATACAAAGATATTAACATAATTGCTACACTGAAAATGGACTTCCAAAAGTAGGAAACTTGGGAAGTGGGCAAAAAATCTTAAAAGAATAGAGGAAAAAAAAGAGAGAGAGAGAGAGAGTAGAAAAGCCAATGTTTCTAGGACTTCAGTCTTCTCAAGTGCATCCTACCCAGAGTGATCGCTTGCCACCCAATCAATATAGGGACAGAATAAAAACATAGAAACCACAAAAAGCAGCAAGGACCGTCAACAACGAAGGAAGAAACAGTTACAAGAACCAAGAGTGCTGATCATAGTGACAGGCTGAACAGAGAATTAGTCAAGACAAGACTAAGCTGGTTATGCCCACTCATTTCCTTAACAAATGCTTATCAGTTACTCTTCTAAGTTGTGCCTACTTGGAGAGGAATTCAAAGCAATAGCACAAGGGTGCAAAACTAAAACTATGCTTGCTCAACAGATATGGGGATGGTAGGGCAAAGGGAGATTGAAAAGCTGGAAATGAGGCAGAGCAAAGTGTCTCAGAGTTCAGAAGCCATTCTGTTGAAACATCAAACTTTGCCCAATCTGATGGCCACAACTTGCACGTCTTCAAATTCCCAGGTTTTGCTGCGGTTATGTGGCTGACTGTGTTACTAAGTCACTGAACGAGAGATGAGGTTTTGAGGCAAGGAATACGACTATATTCAGGGAGCCTGCACATCAAGAAGATGGAAAAGTAGCATCTCAAAACGCCATCTTCTGGGGTCTGGTTGCCTGGTTCTTTTATTGATCAGAGATCAGGGGGCGGGTGGGGAGAGGTGTTAGTGAGAAACAAAGTAAAAAGCCTCGGGCAGGGGGATGTATTAGTTTCTTCCTTCCTGCCATATACAGGTGGACAGGGTTCTGAATAATGGCACTTTAGTTCAGCAGTCAGGCAGAGTTCTCTGAAACAGGCCATTATATGTAATTATAATAACAAAAGCAACAGAAAGCAAGTCAAAGAAACAGTTCCAGCAGAGTCAGAATTGACTTCTCCCTGCAACAACTGTCTGATAAACATCCTCCGTGCTAGCTAGCTATTTCCCCTTCCCCTCCACCTTCTCCACTCTGGAGACCAGCTGAATGGATTCCTTCCTTCCCTGACAGGCATTGCTCCCCGGCTTCCTGCTGGGCTTCACCCTAAGAAGCACCTGGTGATGAGAGTAAGCAATGGATGATTCACACCTCCAGCTTCCTCCCTTCCTGAGCCTAAGGTCTCAGATGGCAAAACTCAGCCCTCTCCCATGGTCTCTGCCTCCTGTCTTGGTAACCTCCCTCCCTTGCTCCTTCAGATCTCAGGGTACAAAGTGCCTGCTGCTTTCAACCACTGAACTCTGCACTCTGCCACATAGTTTTCTCAAGCCCTGCCCATATCTCTGAAATAGGCTTTTTATTCAATTCCCCTTGAAGTATCCTAATTTTGAGCATTTCCTGCTGGGACTTTAACCCTGTAGTTGCTGGTACCCAGGCTGCAAAGGTGTGAAAATAGAAATCCCTGATATATAAAAATAAATGTGACAAAAAAGAAAAATGAAGTAATATTTAAAAAGAAGAAGAAGGAAGAAGTGGGGAAAGGAAAGACTGGGGGAGGTGGGGGAGGGAAGAGGAGGAAGGAAGAAATCCAGAGACTGCAGAGAAAAGACAATACAGAAGCAGCTTTCAGGACAGGGCTGGCACTGCTGCTGCTGCTGCTGCTAAGTCGCTTCAGTCGTGTCCGACGCTGTGTGACCCCATGGACTGCAGCCCACCAGACCTGCCAGGAGCCAGCACGGGAGATCCCACACATGGCAAAGGTCATGAGGAAGAGCCCTGATGGGCAAAGGCGGGTCAGAACTCAAGAGACTCCCGGAACCCACCCATGACAAGGTCATGCGGGCAAGGCGAATCAAGAACTCAATAAGTCCCTTAGATCTGCTTGAGCATCTACCTCTGAAACCAAAATCTGTCTGTTATACTACACTCTTCTGACATCAATAGGGGCTATCCCTGACCACCTTTCTCTGGAAAATTAGCTTAGAGCTCCAGTTAATAGTCTCCTGCATAAAAGGAGTGTCTCAGGTCAAACCTCTCTGCTGGCAGACTAGCTTCTGTGACAGGATTATCCACACTCTTGCTACTAGGCACATGATTGTTTACAACCTCTCAACCATAAACAGCATAGAGAGTTTGGAGTATTTGGAAAGTCTTAGTTCAGTTCAGTTCAGTTCAGTCGCTCAGTCTTGTCCGACTCTTTTCAACCCCATGAATCGCAGCATGTCAGGCCTCCCTGTTCATCACCATCTCTCAGAGTTTAC